>VOQJ01012005.1:9860-41636 GCA_015052665.1 Apistogramma diplotaenia | reverse complement strand
GATAAAAGTACGTAGTTTCGGCTCGCGTCGTTTATTTCGCAACGTATAATCTAAGGATGCTTCCTGTCACACGCTGCCAGCGTTTGTTCACGTTTGCTTCTCTTTCTAAAACAAGTCTTGGCACAGTTAGAGACACATATCAATTTTGTGCCTGAGAACAATAGGCCTAAAAGTGTTGTGATACCAAAGGTTGTAACCTTTTGGAGCTTTCAAGATAAACTTTCCCTTCCTTCGCAGCGTCTGACTGAGGCCGGGAGACAAAGCGCGTTCACAGCGGTGGGAGAAGACAGAGGGAGCCTGTTGTTGTCAGAATGGCCCATTTCAACTTCCTTAGGTTCACCAGTGGTACCACGAAAACGCTGCCAAGCTATTGTGTGGGAACGTGTGTTACTGTTTGTGACCATGTAGCTGTGTCACTAAAGCTGTTAACTGTGTGACTCTCATGCAGGACATGCTGCCCTCACAGTGCCTGAGTACTGAGTAAATGCTCAGGGCAAAGTGTACTAAGAAATCATGAGGAGGTTTTCTGTTAGCAACCTGTAGCACAATTCAGACACTTTCCCATGAGCCACCCTCAGCAGCCTCACTTTGTGCCTTATTGAACAGATCCTTATCAGCAAGATTATGCAAAGACTACCACGTGGAAGTACATGAAGAGGTGGCATGCTATTGGTTAGCAGGAAGTTTCTCAGTTTGAATGTGCTGGTCAGGCGCCCTTCCAGTCACGAGTTTCCTTAAGTTGAGTCATCTTCCTCCCACAGTCTATATTTGCTGTAGGTGTGTATGGTGGGTGTGTACTGTCTCTCTTAGTTAGCTCTGCCATATGCACCCAGTGTCAGCTGAAGAAGCTGTATTAACAGAACTGCAGTAAAGCTGGTGGAGAAGTAGAGCTTCGACAAAGAAAGAACCCGTTACATTTTGCCACAGATCCTTTATTTTTTATTTGATGTAGGCTATAAGCCATGGAGGAGTGCTCCTCCTCACTCTCAGTGCTTCTTTACTTCCAAGTATGCGTTCACCTCAAATCCTTAATAGACCCTTGAAAACTATGCAGTACTGTATGCTGTGCAGCTTGACTGTAATACTGTTAGAGATGATGTGACGTCTCCGGGGGGAAAAGCAGCATCTGAAGGATTGAAGAGGCGCATCCTGAGGCACACGCACCTGACAGACTGACATCTGAACGAGGTTCCCTTCGCTGGAAATGAGAAAAGAAGCCCCCAGAAGCTAATGAAACATTTGATATTCCAGTTGCGTAGGCAGGCGTCTTAATCATGTGCAATTTAAGTGAAGAATACGCTGATTCAAAATGACTTGATTGTGTTTTTGCCACTATTCTTACGAGCAATTTGCAAGTTTTACATTTGTCTCTGCGCAAATACGCATCTGCACTTGTGGGACTTGTGTTTTTCCTTTGGCATGAGTGAGCGTTTTATCCTGTAACAAAGTCCTGATTGAAAGTAGGTTGTATATATAGACAGCATGAGGTCGCTGGCTTGCAGCCTGCAGCTTGCTTGCAGCCTGCAGCTTGCTTACTTTTATACCCACTGTGCCAACAACACACCAAAGACGTGAGCGACTAAACCTCCTCTTCTGAGGTGAGAGTGAATCTGTTCAGCTACAAGTCCACGTACCTTAAAGGGTAGAAAGCATTTTTTTGAATCAGTTACCCTGAAGGTGACCTGAGATGCAGATTTCTTGGCGACTGATGTTTTACTGAAAGAAAACCTGTCCTGCCACTTCTGCAGTGACTACAACCCAATGCTAGTTAAGAAGAGCAATCGTGATTTAATTTTCTGGCCCATTTTGCTTCTGTAGAAGATTTCAAATTTATAAATTGGATACTAATTACAGGTTACAATATATTAGTATTTCCTGTTCTTAGCTGACAGGAGTGGTGCCCAGTGTGGTCTTCAGCTGCTGCAGCATATCTGCTTGTAAATGTAGTTATCTGAAATACTTCTTCCTTCCTATCAGGACAAAGTAGTCTGGCTATTCTCCTCCAACCTCAGGCATCAACACAGCATTTTCTCAGTGAGAATGGCCACTCACTGGATAGTTTCTCTTGTTCGTACCAGTCTCTGTAAACCCCAGAGATGGTTGTGTGGGGAAATCCCAGCAGGTCAGGAGTTTCTGAAATACACACCAAACTGTCACCAACAAGCACAGAGGTCAAAGTGACTCAAATATTGAGTTGCTGCCATGTGCTTGGCTGAGTAGAGATTTGCTTTAACAGGCAGATTAGCAAGTGTGTAACATTACCGTGTTCATTTTAGAGGCCACAAAAAATATCTATAAAGGCCAAAAAATGCTCACATAGTAAGTGCTGTGCAACTTCAAAGCAATGCTTATCTGATCAAAACAGCTACTGCAAATAATAAAACCTTAACTTTCACTCTTGAAGCTCCAAAAACCCACTGACCTGATCATCAGTTCGACATCTTTCTCACTTTGCACCTCAGCTTAGGATTTAGTGATGATTCAGTTTCCCTGTGCGCCTTCTGCTTTGTGGTATACCTCCAGTGGGCACATGCGGGGGAAGCGATCTTGTAAGAAATGAGCATGCATTATATGCATAAAATCTTGCGTGGGAAAGACACAAGACTTGTTTTTATCACATCACACAGAGAAAGGTGCAAAGAGGCTGACATCCCTGAAAGCCTTTTATAATCGGCTGCATGCAGCGCTTGTTTGCCATCGGCGTTATCGCGAGGCATGCGTCCAGAGATTTGTCATCGGGCCGGTCTGTTTACCTTTTCACTTGACCAAAGCAGTTTACAGAAACGCTGAGCACCTGCTATTGAGCATAACGCCACTCGGGATGTTTGCCTGGTGCTTGTTTATCTGTGTTTGTGCGATGAGCTGAAAAAAAGAAGGGAAAAAACATTCACAGGTAGCAGAAGATGGAGAAACCTGTGCAAGGTTAAGGTGGGGTAGAAGTAACTAAAAAGGATCACGTGTAAATGAGCTCGTCTTGCTTCCTGTTGGACTGCAGCAGATAAAGTCACAGAGGCAGGTGTGTATTTATAAAGCTGTGAAGGCGTGCTGCGGTCACCGAGCAGGATGTTGTGATCTATTTGGGGCCAGGTTTTCTCTGGCCTGTGGGGAATGGCCTCACAACGCTGTCTGATCTCCACCTTGTGGTTTGGACCCCATCTTGCAGTGGCTTGAACAAAAACACACACGCTCACTGACTGAGAATCGATAGGAAAATATAAATGAATAAATAGAAATAAGGTCAGTGACTAAAATAGAGACCAGGGGCGTTAGACACATTCTGCGAAATGGCCTTATTTATATAAAGGTGTGTTGAATTAGCTATTTTTGTTCCCCTGAATGTAGAGCCCACTGTCACTGAAGCTCAAACGACCCCAAAGCATAATAATAATCATTACACTGAGGCAACTTCTGATTAATTTTTCCCTACACTGAAGCAGGCTGGCTACAAGTAACACAAGAGGTATTAATAAAGCTCACTGAGCTGCTGCTGTGGGATGAAGTACATGTCTGAGAGTTATAAACCACAGGGTCACAAGGTCAGAACTGAAACCTGACATTGCAGCTCAAGTATACCGAGCAAAAATATGTCTGCAAAACCCCAGTAATTTATCAGCCTTATAGTGGACTTAACCTCTGTGTGTCTTCAATAAAATCCAACACCATGAGATATAAAGAGACTCTCACAGCTTCTTGTGTCATCCTTGACAAACTGTGAACCTGGAAGCTCTCCAGCAAAACATGCAGCAGCAGAGGAATGCAATTTCAACTTTAAACTTGGAGGGGACGCCTAAGTGGGGCTCAGCGTGCTGCTAAGGGTGTAAAAAGTGGAAAATACTCTAGGTGCAGAACCCTTCGGAGCTGACAGCTCTAAATAAGATCTGCAGTGAGGGACTGTTTTGAAGAAAAAGGCTGTTTGCATAGTCTTAAAACCTATAGCTGGTTAAGCTATTTTTGAGCATGTCATTTCTAGTCTTGCTCTGCTGGGTTTCAGCCTCTTAATGACATGGTTCACGGCCGCATGAGTCTGACCAAGAAGAAAAACGAATACGAAGAAGAAGAAAAAAAATTGTCCAACCCCTCTGAAGATTTCCTGTTTCATGAAAAGCGCACATACTGTGAGTCATATAGGCTAAGTCCTGCCTGCTGTTTACTCAGACTCCTTCTTCTTCCCGGAGTCGTGAAGGCGTTTAAAGGGAGCAACAGGCGGCCCGAAGAAAGTCCGAAGGCACTGGATATTAAGGCGCTGTCAGTGCTTCGGTAATTTAATGAGAAAGAGGGCAGTGCACAGTCCCGTTCTAAATGGAGCTACGCCGGTTTTCCGCTTTTTGGTGTGGAATGATACTCTTTGGTAGTATTCTGCTCGAGGAGGCGGGTGAGTTGAACTTTAAGCGCCTAGAAAAGTTTCCAAAGCTGCGTTTTTAGTCACAGCTTCCATCAGGAGACTGTGTGTGAAGAAGCGGGGTTGATACAAAGTAACGAACTACTTCCTTTTTGGCACAATATGAGACAGTAATTAAAAACAGAACAAAACAGGTGTTTCATTCGCTGTTAGCTAAAAGCATACAACACATGCTAAATAACATTTTTAAAAAGCACTAAATACCAAAGTGTAATGTTAATGTTATTAAGCTTTAAATGTCTTGTTCTGTATGTTCAGCATACTTTATTTGCTCGCGTGCGTCTCACTTGCTAATTAAATTCAGTTTACTCTCTCTTGCAACTTTTGTCATTGTGAAAGCAGCAGCTTTGGGAAGACATCACCGGCTGTAAGCCACAGCCTTTATAGCCCCTCTTTGGTTATCTGCATCTTTGATGTGCAACCACAGGTCTGACAGACCCCCCGGAGACAGTGTTTTACCTTCATCCGTCTCAGACTCAGTCCCAGCGGCACCAAGTGGCTTTGGCCGCTCCTAATCCTTCCCCCCACCTCTCTGCAATTATATGTAGCCCTGGGTGACAATTACTACCATTCATCCCTTCCTTTACCCGCCTCCTCCTGGGTTAAAATGACATGCTCTTTCAGAGGAGTTGCTCTAATGATATAATTACTCAGGCTCAGCCACCTTCCTACAGCACTCAGGCATGGACTATCCCCTCAGTGCTGATTTACTTCAAAACACCTCAGCAGCCCGCTGCGCAGACTTTTAAATTGCTCTGTCATGTAGTTTAGTCTGCAGTTCAGCTGTAATATTTTCATGTTTTTATTTGTGAGGGAATCTCAGTAGAAGGGAAAAAAACCAAAACAACAACCTGCGATGGCCTGATAGCTTCTTGTGTGTCACTCTGCTGCTGTCAGCCAGCCATCTGCCAGCAGTGATCTAACTTTGCTGCTCTTCCAGGCTGCATGTTGCACAGTGCCTCTGTTGCTGACCCCACCCTGCAACCTGGGTGAACTGATTCGGATTCTTGTGCCAGATTAGGTGCACGTACAGAGCACTTTTCTCATGCGCTGGTATTTTCTTTTTCTTTTGCTGACACTGTCGAGACGCATGCTTTCACTTACACTTCCTCTTCTGTAACATCTTATTTCGAGGCCATGTGAGAAACGGTGCCGTGCTGAGACGTCTCCCACTTCAGGTACATCAGAGTGTTCAGGATATGGTGTTTTTGGCGGAAATGAACCTGCTTTCTTTCTTGATTTTTGTCCTGCATTCAATTCTCTTATGCAAACAACAGGTTCGGCTTCCTGTACGTGTGAAGGCTGCATAGAGCTGAAATGTGGTTAGGTGGTTTCACTGAACCAGTGAGGTCACGTGTTTTCCCTCTGCATAACACATGCGCTATGTGCACATGAAAGCCTTACTGTACGTCTGCTTCTCTTACCGAACCTCAGCAAGTGACACAAAGAGACATCACGATTGCTTCTTATATTCACCTTCTTCACCTTTAGTGTTGTTTTGTGTCTGTGCGCGATGAGCATTCTGCCTGGCTTATTGTTCCTCGTCACTAAAGGCCCCTCAATGCAAAGACAAACTGCAGCCTGAGAATATTTGTGGAAACACAAACACTCGCAGCCGCATTTCTTTCTCTCCAGTCACTCACAGACGCTGACACATAACTTCGCTCTCCCTTTTTTTTTTCCTTCTCTTCTCTCCATCAACAAATCATCAGCGGTGTTGGCACAACACCTTTCTCGATGGGGGAGCCGACTCATCAGGCTGAAAAATTAGAGACCTCTCGGCAAGAAAATGCATCTGTGTTTCCTTTGTTTGTTGTTCTTGCCTGTCTGGCAGTTGTCTCCTTAGATGATTATCAAACCCACAGGCACTCATCACACAATCCTGTATGTCTCACTGATATGGGTCTACCTCGTGGTGAGGCAAGTCTGAACAAGGCCAAAGGAGGTGAATGCCACTGCTCTGCTCAGCTAAGACCTCACAGGGGAAAAATGTATTCAGCCTTCTAGTATGAAATTGGTTGGATTTTCTTCTGGATATGTGGAATTTCTGTTTGACAAATTTCAACTTTTCAGACTTTTAAGTCTAATGAATACCACATGAACCAGCCTTAATAATCATCATCGGGTTTTTGATATGAAATGCCATCAGGCTGCAAGCCTGTTTCATGTCCTTACAGACGGTAAAGTGAACTTGTTTTGCATTCACAACTCAGTGTCTTACGTCTTTCACATCCTCTTTTTTTCCAGAGGCCTCTATAATGCACATGAAAAGGCTGTGCAGGTTTTGTGATCTACAGCCAACGAACTGCTCTGGCAAAGGGAGCTGTCATGTGGAGTGTGACCGTACCTCCATTTGTCCCAAAGATGAAGAAGTGTGTGTCAGTATTTGGTAAGTGTCCACTCACATTCCTTTCTTGTGCTTCTAATGCAACGGTTCAGGATGTAAATTAACAATTAAACCATGGCAAAGACAAAGCATCTTTGCTTTATTACTTTATTTGCTTCGTGACACTTCTTGCATCTTTCATATCCTTCATGCATAAACAAAAAGAGGAGAGGAAATAAGGGGAGCAATAACTTCTTATTTATTCATCAAATCAGGCATCGTTTCCTTCCCGGAGCTCTAACATTTCCCCGATGTGGTGACCTTTCGCTTTTTTTCATTTTGTCCATCAGCATTTTGCTCAAAGCCAGTCAGATTATGACATCCGGTGGTCGCCGCACCACCCGTCAGCATCGAATCTGACTGGATGTGAGAAGCGGCAGGACGGAGATTTGTATTGGTGTTAAAAGCTTAAAGCCATGCTGCTGTTTCTCATTATACTGGCAGTGTAGCGGGCTCGTTATGAGCTGAGGTTAGCAGAAAGCTAATGGCACATGGACAGCAGCAGCTCTTTAAAATGTCTCTCATAAGCACGCGGGAAGCACTGCTCAGCAGGAATTCCACGTGTGAATATCAGTTTGCACAGAGTCAACTTTTTTTTTCTTTCTGTTCTTTGAAATGTTGAATTCAGTGAAAAATATGCCCTTTAGAGCTACCAATTCATCACTGCATTATGCGCCTAATGTACAGTATTGTGCAAAAGTCTTGAGTCACCCACATTTTTTTGTGTAGCCTCATTTTTCCATCCTGCCATTTGTTCATCAGGCTTCCAGTATCTCAGGATCTGTGCAGGTGACTTATGTTATTGGAACACTGTTTATATTTTGCTTCCAGGGAACCGTGCTTTCTGGTATTTTTTTAAAGTGGTCTTGAGCAGCGGTTCTCCAGACTGTCTGGAGGCAATTTTTTTTCCCTTATTTTAACTCCAGTTCTTGTACTTGACCATTTTCATGGGAATGTTTTTTTGTTGTTGTTGTTGTTGTTGTTTTTGCTTTGGTTAAATTACTTGCGATGGCCCTGTAAATCATTCAAGCATTACAAAAGGCACATAACTCAAGGCATGACCCATTGTTGTGTCTACACATAACACATAACTAAGCAAACAAACAGTTTAAACTTGTACATGTGTGTGGAAAGGTGAAGATGCAGCGGAGTAGAGGTGGTGAAGGCGGATGCGTTTAAATACTTGGGATCATCCATCCAAAGCAACAGACGGTGCACAAGAGAGCGCAGGCAGGTCTGAGTGGGTGGAGATGAGTGTCTGGGGTGATTTGTGAGCAAAGGATAGCAGCAAGAGTGAAAGGGGAGTTTTACAAGGCGGTAGTGAGACCTATGATTTATGGTTTGGAGATGGTGGCACTGATAATAAGATGGGAGCTGGAGGTGGTGGAGCTGAAGATGCTAAGTTTTTGGTTGGGAGTGACCAGGATGGACAAGATTAGAAATGAGTAAATCAGAGGGACACCTCAAACTGAGCGCTTTGGAGACAGGGAGGCAAGGCTGAGATGAACAGAGCAGGGGAGGATACACTGGACAGAGGCTGTTAAGGATGGAGCTGCAAGACAGGAGAAAGAGGAAAATCACAGAGGTGTAGTGAAGGAGGACATGCAGAGGGTTGGTGTGACAGAGGAGAGAGGCTGAGATGAGGACGATGCAGCCAACAGAAGAATGTACTTTGTAGCTTGTAGCTAGTAGCTTGTTGCATAAATATATGATTTGTTGTAGAACAAATCACTGCAGCTTTTTACCAGCAGAATATGAAGAAATGAGGGGATACCAAAAATCAAACTTGACTAGTAAAAAACAATGTTTCCTGTTTCTTGTTTCCAGGAGGAAGAAAGATGACAATGTTACCTTTGACACAGTGTGCCACAACCCAGCTGAAAAACTGTACGGCCTGGTGCTGGAGGACTACAACAACAGCAAGTGTGAAATGAAGGAGCTGAGTGGGAGGGACTCAAAGTTCTTCATCTGCTCGTGCTCGGAGGATGAATGCAACGACCACGTCTTTTTCGACCCAAGTAAGTTCAAACAGGAGGTTTAAAACTGTGACTGGAAATTGTAGAGGCTGTTTGATGCCCCTTTCATCCTTTACAAATGAGACTAAATGATTTAGCTGGTCCCGTGTTGGAGTTATCTTTCACAGCAGCGTTAATTTATTCTGTCTAGGTGGCCGCTAATGTGCACTGAGAGTCGTGTCTTTATCCAAGAGAGCCAAATCAGATGATCAATAGAAAGAAAGGAGAGGGTCAAATAAGCAAACTGAGGCAAGTCAGCAGTAAAATTTATTTCAAAAAGAAAGGTGAGCAGAGCACAACTCACAGGTTAAGAAAGGTTTAGCTCTCAGCGGCTGTTCGGTGAGCTGATGTCAGATGTGGCAATATAGCTAAAAAAACTCATGAATTTCACAAACAGCCAGAGGGAGCGAAGCAGCAGCAGGTCCCTCTCCAAATGATGCGACACGAGGTGAATTCATATAGTGGCAGCTAACAGTCACACCAACCAGGCACTCCTGTGGAGAGCAGTTTAGCAACACCAACATTAAGCAGCATTAAGTTTTATTCGTATGCTGGACCAGCGTGGCTGTGATGCAAGCAAAGCGTTTAAGGAAGTCATTTCAGGCTCTTAGAAATATCACAATAACACTCCTTCATTTTGAAATTTAAAAGAAACATCATTTTGCTAGTTGCAATAGAATGTTGCTAGGCAACACACCACACGCCTTTTTGTAATTCAAACGTTTTCACATATAAGTGACTGCTTGTTGTGATTCGGCACTGTATTAATAAAGCTGAATTGAATATTACTGAATCACCCAATCATCCGCAAGGTCATCAGTGTCGTGTGTGACACTGGCTCCTAGTGTAGTGGTTAACACATTTGGGTTTTATCAGGAAGGTATAAAAACTCTGCCCAATCAAACATATGGAGCTACCTGCTGTCAGATGAGAGGAACACAGACAGAAAGTGGCTGTTGCATTGATATCATTGCACATATTATAAACACAATTTAGTGGAATTCGTTTAACATACTCATTCATTCTTCATTTTCAAACATTCAGACATTTTTTTCTGCTAATAAAACAAGTTTATAGCAAAGTTTTGTTCACTCGATACAACTGATGTCTTTATGTAAGCATTAAAAGACTAAGCTTACCGATTTAATATTTTTTTATAACATGAGAATCATAAATACTTAAATAAAACATTTGATCCCGTCTGCATCCATCTTGGAACATTGCCTTTCTTTTCAACGTGGAGTTAAATGTTAGATAACGTCACAGGCATCAGTTTCTATTAGTTTGTCGTGCGTGAGTGCTAACACATGCACACTGGGATGCTCTCCAGATGCATGATTGCTAACAGGTTTAGGAGCTCATGTAGACATCAGCTTCTCGACTCCAGTTACAACATCGGGCCTGGAATCAGATGTATTTTGACTACAGCGTCCCGGCAGTAACAGCACTAAGGTACATTTCCGAGACCTGGCTCTGCACCGAGAGCCAAATTGAAAGCATCTGCACAGAGCAAAGCACGTCATGGAAACACATTTGCACACTGTTGGGAATGTCTGTGCTCTCTGTAAGTTCTCAGTGACTAAAGTGGGTCAGTTTTGTAGTAAAGACACTGCAGATGAACTCGAACAACACGGCAAAAATACCAGAGATTTCAAGTATAAATTGTATATTGCAGGCAAATTATATACTGCAGAAACCAGTTGAACCTGTTTATACAAAGATTTTTTTTTTAAATTATTCAACTTTTACTTGCAATTTTCCCTCTTTTCATACAGATGTGCTGCTGTTTTTGAGAAGTAGGCTAATGGTGTTTTCTGCACTGTTATCAGAAACACATTAACAAAACCTGCTGGGAGCGGCAATGTTCCGAAATGATGCCTAGCTTGAGTGAAAACAAGCGTGTCAGCACTTATATTGAATATGAGCGGGTGGTTGGTCAAAGTAGCATCCACATGAATACCAGAATCGAAGACGACATAACGAGATGATCAATGTCCTTCGCTTCAGCTGTCGGTGGGTTTAAAGCTGTGACTGACTGCTGTGTAAACAAATGCTCCAGTGCCGCCTTAAAAGCTTTATTTAAGGTGTGCATTTGTTATTTTGCTGAGAGTTTCCCACTGCTTCTGCTCTTTCTGCTATAATAAGCATAAGTGAAGCATCATTTAGCCGGCAGATGTCTGGGTAGTATGGATCTTATCCAATTCTCATCAACAAGCGTATTTCTTAAAAACTTTTCTTTCGCACTTTGAACTTGGGGCTGATTCTAAATAACGAGGCTCTACACATCATCTCCGCGCCTTAAATGTAGCATTACTTCTGAGCTTTCAATATTTCATACAACAAGTAAGGATTTTGGCTAAAGCCTGGGGGAGTTTTGGAGGCACAGTGACAGGTTTGTTGTGAGAAATAGCTTCTCACTCCACAAAAATCAAAACAAACAGTCTGGCTGGGGCCCTGCAGAGGATTTCAGACATGCGGTTTCCTGTTTAGAAAAAAAAATAGAGAGAAGTCGAGGGCTCGACCGGGCAGTCAGTTAGATGCCTTCTCCACTTGTCACCCTGACTCTGCTCCTTGCATTTACACTTGCTGCTTGATTCATTTTCTTGTATTTTTTAATTAATATTGTTTGTATTTTGACACTATTGCCACTATGCATTATGCAACGCAAACATAAGCTAGACTGGCACTCACTCACTTTGACAAGACGGCATATAAATGTCTAAATTTAAAGGTCTTAAACCGTTTGGGGTTTTCTTGTTTAGTATATTATGTCTGGTGATCTACTTTTTATAGGTCTTCTTGTATTGCTGCAGCTCTAAAAACCGGACCATAAACACAGCGCGAGTATAAACTTTCCCTGTTTGCCAAAGCCATAGCAGCTCCCAGACACAGCAATTACACAAATTATAAGAATCAGACACACACTGTAAAGAGAAACAATATGTGCTTGACTGGGTCGGGGTTTGGAGCAGTTTACATTCGTGGCTCAGACTCTAACTTTAGCTTTCTGATCCTTATGGACGTTCCACACAGAAGGCTCAGGACACTCTGGTGTCTTCGGAGCATTACTTTACTCTTAGCTTCTGATACAATCTGTCATATTTTGGGTGTTGTTGGATCAGAGGAAAGTGCAGCTATGAGGAATTTGCATTGTGATGAAACAGAGGACACATCCCACACATTTAAACAGCCGCTCTGCAGCTTTTGATCACCTCACACTACCCTCATTAACATACTGATTCTCTTTGTCTTTAGGGCCCTCAGGACCACAGGTGATGACTGTCATCTTAGTGAGCCTGGTGCCTCTTCTGGTTATGGCTGTCGTGGTCATCACTTTCTTTTACTTCTACCGGATCTGCCGCCAGCGCAACGCTCACTCGCGACACAAGAAAGGTCCCCTGCTGGACAGCGATCGTCTCGTCATTATAGAAGAAGAAGGTTCAGACAGCAGCTCCACGCACGCCAACAACCTCAACCACAACACCGAGCTGCTGCCGATCGAGCTGGACGTCCAGGTTGGGAAAGGACGCTTCGCAGAGGTTTACAAAGCCAAGCTGAAGCAGGGCTCCTCTGTTAGCATCGAGCAGGGTTTTGAGACAATAGCAATTAAGATTTTCTCGCATGAGGAGTATCCATCCTGGAAGAATGAGAAGGAAATTTTCTCAGATGCAGATTTGAGACATGAGAATGTGCTTCACTTCCTGACGGCGGAGGACAGGAAGGCGCAGAGGCAGTACTGGCTGATCACAGCCTACCATCCGCAAGGGAATCTCCAAGAGTACCTGACTCATAACATTATCAGCTGGCACGACCTGTGGCTGCTGGGGGGTTCGCTGGCGCGTGGAGTGGCACACCTTCACAGTGACCGCACACCCTGCGGCCGCTCCAAGGTGCCAATCGCGCACAGGGACATTAAGAGCTCCAACATACTTGTGAAAAATGACTTGACCTGCTGCCTGTGTGACTTTGGCCTCGCGCTTCGGCTGGACAACTCTCTGTCTGTGGACGAGCTGGCCAACAGCGGGCAGGTAAGGCTTGCTTAAGGCTAAATCTCAGGTGATCAGTTGTTTTCACTCGGCTGTCAATCACTTCAGAGATCATAAATTGGTCCGTGTTTAGGGTGCTGGCACATTCTGTACACCCTGTCGCATAACTCTTCTGATATTTGTCGGACTTTGAAAAGAGCCAAGCTATATATCAAACTTTTCATTTTCTTACCTTCACAACTTCAGGACTTCGTCTCTGAATATACGGCGCTCGCTGTCTTGTCCCCAGAAGAATAATGCTGATAGAAACAGAGCTGTAAGTGCTCTTAGTTGGGTGTTGTTTTATCATAGTCACAAGACAAACAGGCTTGATTGATTCTTAATGGACTCATTACAAAGATGTAATAGGCCAGAGACAATTTACACTCTGTTATGAAAACGGCTTGTTATGAAAAGGACTCACCCTTTGCAGCACAGCACACCTAATGCATTGTGATGCCCCTAATGCATTAGGAGGAAGCTCCAGTGGACACATTTTCCAGGATGGTAATTACGTGAAGACAAGCAAGGTTTTGATGAGCTCGGCGGTGCCCTTTTTTCTAATCATTTGATGCATCAACATTTGTTTTTCATTTAAATAAATGTGATGTAATCTACTACACACAGGACACAATCACTACCTGTTGCATGATCAGTGCAGCAGCGGCTGCTTAACGAGCCTTTTTCCACAGACTTCTGACTTTCCCTTGCATGTATTTAAACAATGCCATTATTATATTATAAACCATTATTAATCTCTTTCCTTCCATTTGCATTTCCTCAGGTGGGCACCGCCAGGTACATGGCCCCCGAGGTGTTGGAGTCCCGAATCAACCTAGAAAACATTGAGTCTTTCAAACAAGCAGATGTTTATTCCATGGCTCTTGTACTGTGGGAGATCATCTCACGGTGTAGTGCAGTTGGAGGTAAGATCACATTAAAGATCACAGTCACTATAGTTCAGATTAAAAAAACTGTGATGCTGTTTGTTGCCAAAATGTCAATTCAGTTCAATTTATTCATATAAACACCAAAACGGGACGTCAAGGTGCTTAATGTTGTACGGCGAGCACTCGACAATGTGAGAGAGAAAATCCCAGCAGTCAGATGATGTCATCTGAGCGAGCAGTTGGTGACGGTGGGCAGGAAAAGCTTCCTTCTAACAAGAGGAAACCTGCATCAAAGCCAGGCTCAGGGAGGGGCAGCCATCTGCCGTGACTGTTGGGGGGTGAGAAGAAAGAAAAGAAAAGAAAAAGTCACAAGACAAGATGACGACGTGAGGTAGTGGTGCTCAGTGCATCATGGGATGTCCCCCGGCATCCTGAGTCTTTAGCAGTATAACTGAGGGGTGGTTCAGGGTCTCTAACTATAACCTTTATCAAAGTGGAAAGTTTTATGTGTAATCTTAAAAGCAGAGAGGGGTGTCTGTCCCCCGAATCCAAAGTGGGAGCTGGTTCCAGAGGAGAGGAGCCTTTAGAAAGTCTAGGAGCTACAAGGAAGCCTGCTGTCTGAGAGCAAAGTGGATGAGCTGATACTGTGAGATCTTAGACAAGGGTGCAGTGAAGAGAAGCTAATATGAGGGGAATGAGTGGTAGCCTAGAGTATAAGAAGAGGGTTCCTCACTGAAAGGACCCTGGTTCGAATCCTCGGGCTCCTGATCAAGGCCGCTCCCCCAGGTTGCTCCCCCCTGCTCCACATTGTGCTGTGTGTGATGGGTTAACTGCAGAGACACAATTTCACTGCATGTATGTGACAAATGAAGCTCTTCTCCTTCGTCCCAGTCAGTACTCTCCCTGCAGAGTTTTGGATCAACTGAAAGCTTTTCAATCAGCCTCATAATCAATTACAATAGTCCAGCCTAGAAATTAACAATGCATGAACAGCTTTCAGCACCACTCCGAGACAGGATGTTTCCAGTTTAAGTGAGATCGCACAGATGACAGAAAGCTACATATTTGTTCGATGTGTGCGCTGAAGGACATATCCTGGTCAAACAGTATTCATCCACTAATCCGGTCGCACATGATGGTTCATATTCCTTCATTTTACTGAGGAGGACAAAAAAAAATCATCACTCCCATCAAAAATAGTCTGAACACGAGTTATCCCTCCGCTGGCTTTATCCAAATATTTTCCATAGATTTAGCTGGTAATTTAGGCATAAAATGAATTATTAATCGATGTAGAACATCAGCGAATGATTTGTAAATAGAGTTTAGCTTTAATGTGTGTTTGGGGGGGAGAATACTTAAGATGTCAGGGGAGAAAAAGGCTTGGTTCCTTGCCAGAGTCAGTTTAACCTTATCACACAGGAAATACAGAAGAAAGGCTTTATGTTGTGCATCTTTAAATTTGGGCCACTTAAGAGTAGTAAAACACCGCAGGAAAAAAAACACATTTTCACTCTTTCTTGTTTAGTAAATATGAGCTTACTATTCGTCACGTTATCTCTTGCTTGTCATTTCCTGTTGCGCTTTTGGATGCCTGTTTTAAACAGTCTGCCTGACTAGCAGTGTGCACACATTTAACACTTCCTCTAACCTTTGCAGAGAACCATCAATTTCCTTTGTAAATTAGCCCGGGTCGCCGAATGCATCGGAAACCAATAGAAGCTCTGATTGATGAAATTCCCTTTGGAGGCCGTGTAAATATCATCAGAAATACTGTAAAAGCTTGTTTGACCTCTGAGCAATACAAGCGCCAAGTGACCAACTCCACAGCGAGTTCACTTATTAGCCGTGTGACAGGACTTATGTGCGAGCATTCGATGACCCATTAGTCATGGTGGGAACAAAATCTAAAAGTGTCGAGCCCGCAATCCATCTTGTAGAAGCCTCAAGGATCAGCCTTCACTTTACTAATGTACCGTTACTCGTGTTTGTCATTCTGCAGCAAAAACAAGGTCGAGGTATGTGCAAATAATAGAAATGGTTGATTATCTGAAGCGGGCGCGGGGCAGTATTTCATGTCGACAGAAGGTTATTTGTTTTTGCTTCCTTTCCTTCAGTGTCTCTGTGGTCCTGTTTGTTTCTCAGACTCCTCCTGTCTCCATTGTGTCAGAGCAGTGATTGAATACCAGGTTTGGGCATGAACACTTCTGCTTCTGCGTTTTCCTGTTTTGTCCCCACTAACCCTGTACCCCCCCTCCCTCCCCAGGGGGGGCTTCCTTGAAGTGTATCGCACTGTTATTCTGCCCATGAGTCCTCTGAAGCAAAAACACGAGCAAGTGACCCACAATTCCTCTTGCTTTTCTTTCCAAACTGCAGCAAAATGGGTGCCCTGTGGGTACGCGTTTGAAAAGAAAATAGAGTATTTCCTGTTTTGCAAAGAGCACAGTCCCCAGACGCGGTGTTTTTAGAGTGATTTTAACTTTGGAAGTATGGTTTATATTAGCACATTTTGTGGCTAATGTCTCTCGGGAGCGGGACCGGGATGAGTAGAGATGCGGTAAATTGATCCAGGTTCACTCTGGCTTCGTTTGGTTTCCTCTTGAGGGATTTTAGGAAGTCGTCATGGACAACATCTTTATTTATTCATCCTGCACTTCCCCCTGTCTGTTACATGCATTTCAGAGTTTGCTCTTCATTCCCATACTTGGGTTTAACTAACATTAACACTGTATACAGAATTAAATAATATTTGAAAAGACATCTTTCATTGTCCTGACCCTCCCCCGATTCTAAATATGACACTTTCAACTCAGTTACTCTACATTTTTCTGTCGTCTTATGCAGAGGCAGGTGAGCCAGCAGTTAATTACTTTCCCTCCTGTGCAGCTCTGTAGATGGCTGTCAGGTTTTACTCATGCAGGCACAGAGAGGGCAAGTCAGTGTAAATTGGCTAGACAAAGGAAGCACAGAGGTTCCCATCCCACCTTTAGACTAAAGATAGAAGCCATTAGTAGTTCACATGCTTTTCCTGTTGCATATGTCTCCGTCCCATTTTTCAGACTTGGCGTTGGGGTGAAGTCTGTAGTTCGTTAGGGCTGAAACCCAGGGAGACATTCTCCTGTTTAAAGATTAAATCGTTGTACAAACAAAGCCAAACTCTCACCTTGATGGACCATGAGAAAGAACACATGAGATGATGTCATTTGGTTTTGCCTCACTGGCAGCTAAAAATTTCCTTGCAGATATTATCCTGGCAGAGGTTTGGTATTGATTCTGGAGCGCGGCAGCGTGAGAGCAACGCTGATGTGTTTACAGAGTACACTTAAGAGTTGCTCGCCTTCCCACTGCTGCTGTTTTTTGGGGGGTTTTAATGAAGTTGCCAAGTTTTGCCTGGAGGCCGTTGAGTCACTCGTGACTCCCTGAGCGCTCACCTCATTTGAGACAAAATATGAGCACACATGAACCCATGCTCATAAATTCAGAATGACACATCCCAGAGCATCGATATAATGACTAGGGCAGTGCCCTGCTTTTTCCTCTTGTCTCGCTTGTCTCTGTTGCCACCTGCCTGTGTAAGTGTAAGGAAGATGTCTGATAACTGCAGGCAGGCACACGGCTGCTCTGTCACAGCTCCCGAGGTCGTCGTCTGATCTGAGATCTGCCAGACAAGAGGGAAAAAAAGCTGTCTGTCGACAGCCAGCCAGCCAGGCACAAACCATCACTTAGTCTTGGAAGATAAAGAAGGCAAAGGAAGGGGTTAGAGCAAGGGGGAAACAGAGAGATCAGCACACTGCCAAGAGAAGGAAAAGCCAGATTCCAGGCTCCGACCTTTTTATCTCGCTCTCTGTTCCTTAAAATGTCTCTACTGTATAATTTAGCTGGTCCAGATTTAGGGCTTGGAAAGACTATGAGGGCGTTTCTCAAGCGGGTGGGGCAAAGTAGGAGGATAATAGCGGAGTGGTGTTGAATGTGGAGCTCCAGACGAAGAAATGCCTCCATTCCCTGAAGGGAGATGTTGAGCTTGACTGGAGAGGAGAGGTTAGGGCAGCTGCTCTCCAGATGTCAGACCATCAAACCCTTCAGAAGTGGAGGGCCTAATACATGTGGTGGTGGTGGTGAGGGGTGGGGGTGGGGGGTCTGCCATAATACAGATTAGGGGACAAATTTTAGACTTGATGGAGAATGACACAGAGTCAAATAGGGTATTGGTGCAATCAATTTGGTGTCCCAGAAGCTACGTTCAAAGGGAAGCAAAAATATTTTTTTGGGTTTCTCTTAATAGGGTTAAGAAAGGGAATGTATCAGCTGCAGTTAATGGCAGGGTAAGCTTCCAGGGCAAGTCAGTGCCAAATGCCCTTAAATTAAGCTTTGCTCATGTGTAATATTCCAGCGTACATCTGTACTGCATGACTTTAACAACAGAAAACAAGTGTCAGAGCCACCGCAGACTAATGAAAACCAGCGGCGGTGGCGGCTGGGAGTGGATTAGTCGAGCTGTTGTTCCAGACTCAGACTTTGGCAAACTCACACAGCTGTTGTGATCACGTTGCTAATTTATTTCCAAGTGCATGATGAAACTTTTTGGATCTTCTTTTATTTTTTTTGCTATATTTTTTATGTGTTTAGGTGACAGATTTCAGTTCTTATTCTCAGTGTCGATATTTTATTGGCCACAATTAGACAAAAATGTTAACTTGGAAGGGCAGCAGAGGAAGACTATCAAACAAAATGGGAAATGCTTTCGCTGACTGATTTTCCGAGGAGACGTGAGTGATGTTAGTATTTCAGTGTGTCAAATAAGACTGGTGAGTTTGGGATGTGGGGAGGGGGAGCAGGTGGTGAGTCTGTGAGGGGAAAAGCTGCAGTGTGATGGATGTAAATTACAGGTCGTCAGAATGGTGCCATTCATCGAGAATTTTTCCTCGTTTGCAGTAGATAAAAATGACTAAATTTCTCTTACCATGCCTGCGAATATGCAGCTAAGTGGAATGGAAAAGAGACATTAAGCAGGAAATATGTGCTAGCATTGCAAAACTCAATCACTACATGTCAGCTGTCGGACACACAGTGTAAGTTCCTCATTGTTACTGTGCCGAAGTTGTCAAAGAGCTTTGCAGAAAACCTCGTCAGTGTGCAGCGTGCCACTTTTGCAGACCCCAGCAGTCCTCACTCACCCTGCATTGTGTTTTCAAAAGCTTCTGCCAGCGCAGAGTTTAATTTAAGGTTTGCCTTTAATAAACATCTTTCCCTTTAGGGACGGATTGAGCTCTGTTTTTTTGGTCTGAAATACACACTTTTTTTGTTTATGAAGTGGTACAAGTCCTATACTTGGGAAGCGTTGTTTGGAGATGAACACATAAGCGTGTTTGCTGACAGTTTACAAAGTGGATTTGCTGTCTAGAACATAGTTATACAGTCCCTGGACCTGTCAGAACAAAACAAACAACATCTGTCTCCTGTTCTCCTAATAATGCTTGACTGGGTTTGTGTTTAAGCTTGAATAAGAAACCAGAAGTACTTTGCTTGCAATAATGTTAAGTTCCAGTCTATAGAAATGTTTTTTATTTTTTTTGCACTAGTCTGTGTCTAACCTGTATCTGCAGGTTACATAACCCCCATGTGCTTCTTTCTAACATGTTTAAAAAGAAATAAAATGTATCAATTAGAACATCATACAGTGCAAACGTCATCCTTTTAACAGGAAGAAAGCTCCAGGAGAACCAGGCTTGGGGGGGGACGACGGACAGGACAAAAGACAGACTGTAGAAGACAGACAGAGATTAATAATAACTAATAATTAAATGTAGAGTGGGTGAGTCTGAAGAGGTGTGTGAAAAAGAAATGCTCAGTGCATCATGGGAAGCAGCCTCGGCCTATTGCAGCGTGACTAAGGAAGGGTTCAGGGTCACATGATCCAACCCTGAGTTATAAACTTTATCAAAAAGGAAAGTTTCAGACCTGATCTTAAAAGTAGAGAGTGTCTGTCTCAAATCCAAACTGGGAGCTGGTTCCACAGAAGAGGGGCCTGAAAGCCTATTTAAATACACAAGGAACCACAAGTAAGCCAGCAGTCTGACAGTGAAGCGCTCTGCTGGGGTGATACAGTACTGAGGTTGTTAATATAAGATGTGTTGTATGTGAGAAGGTGGATATTAAATTAAAATTTGAATTTAACAGGGAGCCACTGAAGTACTTTGGATCAGCTGAAAGCTTTTAGAACAACCTAATAATGATTAATTACAGTAGTCCAACCTAGAAGGAATAAATGCAGGAACTAGTTTTTCAGCATCACTCAGGACAGGATGTTTCTAATTTTTAGTTTAACTAATAATACAAAATACTGGTTTGCTGGTAGCAATAACATGTTGATCTTATGACCTGCTAGACGACCTCAGAACCCATTAACAGCTGACACAGTTTGTTCTGCAGTGTCATGTAAACTCTGAGATCTCCATGGGTAGATGTGAGACAAATCTGCATTGTGCTTTTCACTCACTATGTTTGCAAACTCTGTGCATGCAGTGGCAGATGGAGGAGCCTGCAGTTAATTACGGTGATTGCAATTTATTGTGTTGCTAGGAATAAAAAATATATATAAATAACAACTTAGAATAGAGTTCAGTCCCAGACTGTGGAAATATAGGATTGCAGAATCTCACCTCGATATCTCTCTCCTATCAAGAAAGTCTCTGACTCAACTCACATGGATCCTGGAATTGCTAGAATTATACAAGGACCCTGATATCTTTCATCAGGAATTCTTCAGGGCTGTGGAAAACACCACCAATTTCAAGCCAATTGTGCATGATTTACCAAGGACAGCAACGACATCGGAATGTCATTCAGACTGGAGATATGAAACAAAGAGAGGGAAGGTAGTCAGAACTTAGGGAATCACACTACCGTAAGGCAACATTGCAGACACTGAGGACAGCTACAGGTACCTAAGGATCCCACAGGCACACTGAGGCTGTAAGCTAAGCAGAAGGAAGGACACCAAGGACTAGTGAGTGTCAGAACCACTGTCCACGAAACAACAAACGTCCATGAGTACATCAGAAAGATGGCCACAATTGATCGTGTGCTTAGTGAATATGTCAGGTGCCAAAAAAATGAGCAATAAGAGGAACAAGGACTTGAAACCATCATGGAAGGACAGCCTCTGCACAACATGTACCGCCAGCAGATAGAAGAAGCGGCTGATATCAAAAAATCCTGACAAAGCTGGATTGAAAGACAGCATAGTGACACTAATCATAGCACGAGCTCGATAGAGGCTGGAGTTTAACACACCGGGCAAGACCCCGGGTGAAGGCTGTGCAGAGATCCCCCTCAGACAATGCAGCACATAACAGCAGGGTGCAACATGCCAGCAGGCTGGGCATACATGAAACACCATAACCAAGTGGCTGGTATAGTACACAGGAACATCTGTGCCAAGTATGGCCTGGAAGTCCAAAATCAAAATAGGATACACCCTAAAGTGTGGTTGAGAATGACCAAGCTAAGATTCTGCGGGATTTCCAGATGCAGACGGACAAACTGGTGATGGCTAACCAACCGGATGTAACAGTGCTGGGCAAGCAGTGGAAGAAAGCTGTAGAGACGTAGCAAAAGCTACAAGACACGAGAAATCCCAAGTGCTGAGAGAAGAGCGACAGGATGTGGAAGGTGAAGGCCACAGTGGTCCCCAAGAGCCCTCGAGGTGGTGACCCACAAAAAGTCGCTACTTCAGCTTAATTCAGTGTCTTGATATGAGGGATCCACGGTTTAAACAAAGATGAATTTGAATTGATAAAAAACTCAAAAGGTTTTCAGGCTTTTTCCTGCAGAAATGCAGCTGTGAGTGAACCCAGTGGGTAAATGACCTCTGACAAGCCCTCTGGAAGTGTGTAGGAGAGCTGACGCGAAGCTGGAACTGTGTCGGTGAGGTTCTTTAAAATCATTGACACCGAGGGTAAAAATGTGATAATAATGTTTCTCTTCAGCAAATCTCCCCCGTGGCCCCTCCATCAGCAGCTCAGGATTCTTTCGTTGTTTGTGCCGCTTCAGTGCTATTTAAAGTTTGCATCCTGCAGTTTCAATTTAGAGCGCGCAGTGAATCCTTTGAGAGGTGTTATTGATGTGTGTGCTGTGGGGCACTGCCATCTGATCTCGTCTCTCTATTCCGCAGAACGTCATCTGTCAGATGCGATCTGTTTCAAAGTTTGTTTGCTTTGTTTTTTTCGCCTGTGTGAAAGCCAGGACTTGCCAGTTTGAGAAGTGCACGGGCTAATTCTCTGAACTCACCCCCTTGTTTCTGTATTTTACATGCAGAGGTGAAAGCATACGAGCCACCGTTTGGAAACCTGAGGGAACACCCGTGCGTGGAGAGCATGAAGGACAGTGTCCTCAGAGACAGAGGAAGACCTGAGATCCCCAACAGCTGGATCAACCACATAGTAAGACATGCTAACTTGTAGCCACAGAGTCTTTTAACTTCTTAATCTCCTGTGAGATGATATCAAGCCCACCCATATGGGCAAAAATGTGTTGTTTTTTTTCCAAAAATACCTTTCTTGTTACACATGCACTGCAGCTTAGACCTGTACCTGAAGGAGGTGCGTGCTAGAATGCAAATGCCCAACAAAGCGGGATCAGGGACAGCCAATCGGAAGAAAATGTACTTAAACAGACACAAAATGATGGTTTCGCACACAGAATGCACTGAGTTGCCAGTATAAGACCAAAAACATATGACACATGCAAAGGTATTCAAGCAGAATAAAAAATAGGGAGCCAGAAATGAGCATAACAAGTCCACCTTAAGCAGTCTTTAATGTGTCAGCTCTGTGACCCCAGGAGTCTGCTGTGAGAACCAGGCAGGAAACGGTGCGGCGTGTCCATTGTGTCACTCCTACACTCACCCTCACCTCATTCCAACAGTAGAAACTCGGCTGGTGCAGGCTGCTTCCTGCAGTGTACGTCGTGCACATTGTGTGTGCAAACTATGGTTTACATAGATAACAATATTTACAGTGTGTGTCAGCTATGGTTTACTCATGAATATGGCCCTTTTTACTCCCCCACCCCCCCTTCATCCAGCATAATTTTAACATTATTTATTCTTAATACTTACATTTAAAATTCTCTAAAAAAAACTCCAATGTGTTCTCTTTCATTCACGAATCATCGAATGGAACCTATAAATCTTATAAGACGCAGAAAACATAAACTTTATTTCCACATTGTTTTAAATCAGAAGTGTTTATAGTTGTTCCAAACACAGCGAAGCTGTTATAAAGAGCGACACTGTTGTTTAGATTTGCAGATAACGGCACATATTTTCAGACAGTCACCTGGAGCACGTTCATGCTGCTGCACTCAGCTGTTCACTGTGTAGAAACTGAATGCTGGAGGATCTGAAATCCTCTCCTCTCAGCTTATTTATTTATGCTTTGCTATGTATGGCACAATAAAACGATTCATTCGCTTACAAGCTGCTTCAACTCGAGCACACTCGTCTCTCCCGCTTTATTTTGCTCTTCTTTATGCAGGATTGCTGTGGTACCTGTTATGTTGTTAGAGTTAGCCCTGTGTTTAGCTTCCTGTGGCGCCTTGTTCTTCCGTATTTATAATGAAGACAATAACAAGATGAAGCTGCTGTAATTGCATTCTGTTTGTCCTGCAAATGCATTGTTCAAAAAGAATAAGTCTTGTAGAAATGCATCACAAGTCCTCGTTTCCTGAGAAGGATCTTTGTCCTCGGGGAAAGTTCCTTCTCGCAAAATAATGGCTACATTGTTGGTGTTTATCTCCCAGATAATTATATTTCATACAAAACTAACACAAAGTGTGAAAGGTCAGATCGGTAAACCAAGTGCTGTCTGTCACTGCTCAAACATTCATGAGAGCTCATCATTCTGCTTTATTATACTGTAAAAGTATATAAAAGTACTGATATAGTGCCACAGTACTCCTGTGTGTTTAATCGTATGCATAAATATTCTGATGAATTGCACATGAACATTTATAGTTTCTGCTTGAGTTGAAGACACATTGCCCCAAGTGAATTTTATTGACTAACTGTGATCCTCTTGCAGGGCATCCAGATGGTGTGCGCCTCCATAGAGGATTGCTGGGACCACGACCCAGAGGCCCGTCTCACCGCCCATTGTGTGGCTGAGCGCTTCGATGACATCGAGTACCTGGACAAGCTGTCAGATTGCTCTGACTCAGAGGAGAAAATCCCTGAAGAAATCTTCGTGGTGGATGAGAAGTAAATGTTTTACAGAAACACCGCCCCCTCCAGAGCGGCAGAGGAATTACCTCCAAACGGCTGAGTGGGGGGAAGGAATATGAGTGGATACTATTTGCATGGTTTGAATCAGCAGGGATGTGCAGCAGAGGAAGAAATTGGGCTTACATAGTCTGGACTTCATCATAAACAAACAGGGAGATCACATTATTATGCTTTTCTTTTTTCACCAAATACTATTTGCACTTTATAAACATCTATGCACACCAAATTACATTTATTTTGTGTCTTGCCATTTCAGGTATAGGAATTAAGCAAACTGCACATATTTTTTAAAAAAAAATGGGGCAAAAGAGAGCAATGCAAAATATTCAAACACTAAAGATCCCCTGCTGCTGCTTTGCTCTGAGGTGGCCAGGTGGTCCTGGATCAAAGTCAAAGGAGCGGAATGAAACAACATTGAAGGTGCTAATAGAACCTCTGGTTTGAAGTGGAAAGAAGTAGCGGGGAAAATAACATCCAAAGCGGTAATCTGCAGGGATAGCTGATATCATATCTCAAGGACTGTGAACTGTAAAATAAAGACAGCAGAATCACCCTGAAAAGGTGTGTGTGTGTGTGTGTGTGTGGGAGGGGCATTTTACTCATAGGACTCTAACTGAAAAGGAAGTCTGTTTAATAAGACTAAAGAGAACAGAGAGACGGATTAAGGACTCTGAACTGGAGCATTCAGTCAGTCTCTGTTATAAAAGCTGAACTTTCTCTTGTTTTTATACAGAAAAGGAAATTCAGATCCAATACTCAGAAATTATCTGTATTAAAGGGTTTTTGTATAGAAATCATTATTAAAAATGTTGCTGTACTCTGCTTGAATTTGGTGTTCTTTTTAACGTTCTCGCCCGCTGTCACAGTTGATTTCATAAATACATACTACTTTATGCTTTTCTTGCCTTACATGAACACAATCCTCATACACCTGGTCAGCTGCGCATTAACATATATTTAATCAGCCAATCACACGGCAGCAGCCTGATGCATTTAGGTATCCAGACATGGTCAAGACAACCAGCTAAAAGTCAAACCGAGCATCTAAAAGTGATTCTAAGTGACTGAATGACTGTTGGTGTCAGACTGGGATTTTCCCACATGAGCATCTCTAGAGTTTACAGAGCATGAGGTCTGAAAAGGGGAAAATATTTAGTTAGCAGCAGTTCTCTGGGTGAAAATGCAAACGGACAGACTGCTCCAAGCTGATAGGAAGGCAGAGGTAACTCTAAAAAGCATTCATTGCAACCAAGTTGTGCAGAAGAGCATCTCTGAACTCGTTAACATGACAAAAAGGTTTAAGCAGGTGGGCTGCAGCAGTAGAAGACCACACAGGTGCCATCCTAACAATTGGAAACCGAGGCTACGATTTGCGAGGGCTCACTAAAATTAGACCTTAGGTCTGGTGGGATGAGTCTCAAATTGTGTTGTGACATTCGAACGGTAGGGTCAGAATTTGGAGGAAGCATCATGAAAGCATCCAGCCCTGCAGTTCAGGCTGCTGCTGGTGTGATGTGTGGAGATATTTTTTGGCTAACTGAGAATCTTTGAGCCTACCTGAGTGTTGTTGGTGACAGTGCTGATCCCTTCTGCAGCAGCTGTGTGATACTGTCTCTTGTTGAATCTGTGCTGTGAAGAATTAGCAAACTCAGAAAAGACGGATTCACGTGCTGGATTGTTCATATCGACTCGTGTGTGTATTTGTAGTTAATTCAGGTGGAGTTAGATATCACTTTATGGTCGCTGATTTGAGTCCTCGGCTTCTCCTCTTTTTGCCTTCTTTCTTTTTTTCCCTCTTCATCAATGAGAAAGTTTAAAAACATTTCAGTGCCATTCATTAGATGTGCTAAAGCTTGCTTTTGCTATGGAACGATATAATCTAATTTATTGCCAGAGCACTTAGCCTCTGAAGGATGAGAAGCTCTCTAAAATCGTGATGGCTTTTGCCCGTCAACTGATCTCAGGCTTTAAACACTTTATATCCTGATGATATCAGTTCCAGCAGCATATAGAAGCTGCAGCATATTTGCATGCTCACACTGACGAGCACTCACACTCATTTAAGCAGTGAAAGTGTTTTATCTTAAATTCATGATCACTCTGAGTGGCAGTTGTCTGCTGACTGACAGATAGTACTTGATGCTTTTTCACTGGCGGTGCGCGCACTGGTTAAAGCAAAGAAAAGGGAATCCGGGGGCCTGCACCGTGTTTGGCAATGGTGCGTCTGCAGTGTTTGATGAGCCTTTTATCCTCAGCCCCAAAGCTGACTCAGACTGGAACACGTGTCTGTCTGTGAGTCTCTGCCTACCTGTCTGTGCCACTGTTCGCCTCTGCCCTGCTGCAGGTGGCTGCTTTTAATTCATTAACCGAACTCCAGAATACTTTCTGCGAAAGCTGATTCATTACACTAAACTATAAATCAGTGTCAGGCTGAGATGATAATCTGCTGGTGGGAAAATTCAAGTGGTATATATATATCGGCATGTTATTTAGCGCTCTTCCAACAAGGCGTGTGCAGCGTAAGAGCTGCTGGTTCTAGTGGTGAATCTATTGTGTCAAAATTGCCCTCATTGAAAACACATTAATCAAGACTGTATGTGAATAATTGCTGCTGCAAGTGCATGAACTTAAACAAATGCACTGGGGAGCACTAAGTGATTTTTCGGCTACACTAAGTTTTTCTCTCACAGGAAGGTTTCCTGCACCCTTCCTACAGTCTACAAGCTCTCTTTACATAAACTGTGCCACAGGCGCTCTTGGTGTCGGCTGCCACACAGATATATTGGACACTGCTTGTGGGGGTGGGGGGGCATCCAGTACATGCTGATGATAAATGATTTATAATTTTTCATTATAAATGGATTACCACAGGGGTGTCAAAAGTAACATTTCTCTTAATTTTTCACAATCAGATCATGTGACGCCGACTTTCCTGCAGCAGCAAAAGCCAAGTTCTCAAGAGGGGGGGGGATACATATTTAAAGAAAGCTTCTAAATGCCTTCCTCTTCTTTTATTTCAACTCTGAGTTGAAAGAATAATGTCTTCATTCCCAAAGCAAATTCAAATGAGCTGTTGCTGTCTTACTGCCGGAGCCGCAGAGCGCGGGTCCTCTGAGGAAAGCCTGTACTCTCAGGTGCAGTTTGGCTGAAGCAATATGAATCATGTGGCATATGGACTCAGAAATAATCCTGTTATGTTTAATGCTGTTATGCTAGTTGGCGTCGCTGTACCTTGCAGATGAATTCAGTTTAGGCTTCAGCAGCAATATACTAAAGTGGACAAATTAATTAAATTGTGTGAATTTTCTTTGCATTTTATTTAAACTCTTAGCTGTCTGTTCAACATTAATAATTATTAACATATCTTAATATCCCCAAGCCTTTGATATTACTGTAGTGTTTGTTTTCTTTAAGGCATCATGGGAGCTTGAGCACACTTATTTACATCACTGCCAGCAACACAACAGAATAATATTAACCTAAATATGTCTAATACCTGCATTTTGTCATTTCACCAGCAGAGGGAGCGGTGGTTCTGTTGCAAACGGCGCACAAAGGCATCGCTTGTGCCTCCTGGAGCCAACTGGATTCAAGAGCTGAAGTGCAAGATCCACTGAGCTTACGTTTGTGCTTTGAGGGCAAAACATGGGAGCACTGCACTGGGAAAATGAGGGGGCTGAGCTCAAGATGTGACAGGTCTTTCCATTACCAAGACTAATACTCAGTGGAACCAACAAGCCACCAAACACTACAGTCAGTCCTGGTGGGAGCTAATTGCATTTAAACAGTTGCTTTTGGCAAACAATGCTTAAATTTCTCTGTTTAGATTCTCTCGCTAACGCTGCTTGTCTAAGAAACATCAGAAAATAGAAGCTAAAGCCACGAGTCTACACCTCCTCTGCTGACATCAAATTCCATACCTGTGGCACCATATGGATCTACGTCACCTGCGCAATCATCATACTTCCTAATCTGATTAACCCTTTGAGTGGGTGGCAACAGCAGGCAGAGTGGTTAGCCAAGAAGAGTTCACCCCTCCTTCTCCTTATGTACAAATAGGCAAAAAAAAAAAAAAAAATGCTCCCAGAACCCTTAGGTGGTCTTAATCATCCAGAAGGAGATACTCTCCTGCCAAAGTCACTTATCATTCCCGCATGCCGGTTGCCATGGTGACACCTCATACATCAATCAAAGCTGCTGGGGAAGTGCGTTGGTTGGTGAGCGCTATAAACAATATTTTAAACCTTAGTAAAGGAGATGACAAGAAAGACAAATTCGATTTCGCCTTCTCTGCCGCCTCTGTGGGTCCAGTTACCATCACGGGGCATTTCCTCCACCGGTCCAGGCTTTAACAGCCCCTGTTTTGTTCTCTTTTCTTATCCATTCCAAATACCCATATGATTTAGATGTTCGCTCGACGTGTTATAAAGCTGCTCTGTGCCGCATGAAGCTTTGGGAATGGGCAACAGAAGGAGGCACATTCTTGAGGAAACTTTCTGAGTCACAGTCGCATGCAGCAGTTGTCCAGGGGATGATGCGCCTGGTAAGATAAGAGCAGCTGGCAGCCCAGAGATTTAGAGATGATACTGCGTCTGTATTAGAGGCCGTTACCCCTCCTGTCCTCTTAGATATTTCTGTCTCGTGGCAGTGTACTTGATAGTGCTGATATTACTTTAATTTCCTTATGTCTGAATGAACTATTGCGTGATTATGTGCTCAGCCGTAAGCTCCACAGGGTACTCAGTAAGAAAAGAAAGAATAAAGCCTGTCGAGGGCAAACATAGCTGTCATGAATGTTTGAAATGAAGGTGTTGTAATTTCTCTCCTGCAAGGACAGCTTGTCCATTTAATTCCCTGCATCAATCACGTCCTAGTTGAAGGGGATGTGATAATGATTTGGGACTAATTTGCTTCAGTTTATCTGTGTGCCATATTAAATGATCTATTTATAAATAATTTACTGCTTGATGCCCCTTTTTAGGTAATGTTCCATGGCGGATAAGAATGAAATGACAGAGATCACTCATTATTAAATAACCCACAAAAAGCTCTGTTCAAAGGTCAACCAAAGTTGACTATAAAATATAAAATGGAAGAAAGCTAATAGAATTGCACTTTACCCTAATTCCCTTTGATCAGCAGTAGTGTTTTTAGGAGAGCAAAAAGCAGACTTCTGCTTGTGTATGGATTTTAATAAACAGAGAGACCAAAGATGTTAATTAGGAAGGTTTAGAGATTCTGGAAGACACAATTTTGAACTTTAAAAAAATACTGAGTTCCAGTCATTGTGCTAACTTAAGTCTCTTCTTACTCAGGCTTCATATGCTACAGGAAAAACAAGAGAGGAGCGGTAATAATCCAGCAGGGAGCTGGCTGTCTTCCATCTTCGCTCTCCAGCTCTTTCAGTCTGCACTGGTCTGCTCATCCTGCAGCCTCCTCTCCTCCCGCCTTGTCCCATCTCTCCGATCCTCATCGGAAAGGCAAGCTAAGTTTAACTTTACTCCAAAGGTGTGAATTGCGTTCTGTCAGATGACCGATCGAGGGGCAGCGGGGAGACAAACTGATTGGAGTCGGGCGCAGCAGATAGATGCAGACCGAGGGGCCACTTGGCATTGAGCAGACCAGAGTTGGCCTTTAATTTAACAGCACAACCAACATTTTGGTGTTTAGACGCTTCAGCAGTACAGTGGCTTGGAAGCCTTCTTGGATTTCAAGCCAAAATCCATCGCCTTTTGAGATGAGTATATGCCAGTTCTGCAGAACTCCAGAGGAACTGGACACACATGTGACCACAGCAGAAAGATGCCAGTGAGGTGCTTTGCATATCTGCCCATCTTAGTTTGAATGCTGCCGTTGTAATTTTGCCTCAGGGGTTTTTGGGGATGTCACTGAAGCGATATCACACAAATAAGTCATGTTTTGAATTGAGACGCCTCATGTCGGCCACTCAGGAAAGTGAAAGAATGGTCATTTGTCAAGCAGAGGCAGCAGGGGGAAATTAGGGGGCATACTTCAAATTTCAGCATGTGAGTCGTATTTTTTTCTCTCCTGCAGGGATAATGTCGGGCCAGGTTCCAACCGTGTCTCACACATTACATTTCTCATATCTGAACGGCATGTCTTCTCAATAGGCAGCATGCAGAGGCTTCACGAGGCACACCAAAGTCAGGGAAATGTTGATAAGGCGCGTGTTATTCTGAAGAGGAAGCAATGCAAGCCAACTTCTCCGAGTCTGACATTCTGCCTGCAGACAGCTGATATCTCTGTTGGGCTCAGGTAAGTATTTCGCTTGTCCTTATTTTCCAATATCTGCTTCTCTCCCTCTTTTTCTCTCTCTTTTCGTGCTCCATCAATTGAAGCTTTCTTATATAGATTTTTATGCAGCAATGCCAATAAAATTTGAAGCATCACTGCAGGCACTTTCAGCCGTGTCGACAAGTCAGAATCAATCTTGATGAATGTGGTGAACTGTGAATGTTTTCAGACAATTTTCTCTACTGATATGCTTCTGAGAGTTATTCTTAGTGTAAAAAAAAAGGGAATGAGTGAATGTTCTTCTTTTTACTTATTTGCGTGTAGAGCCTGCTTTATGCGTGCACACACAGCTTTTTAATTTTAGAATTGCCTAATTATTGAATCCGTTTGTGGAGTAATTGTGACAAAAAGCCTGAAAATCCTGAATCACCGAATAATGATGCAAATAAAAGACCTATGAATAAATCAAAAAATATATTGCACTGATTGCTTTATTTTGTTTTTGCATATGTACGTGATTCAAGTATTTTTGCAAGCAAATAAGAAGACTTGCCCTTGTCTCCGCAGCCTCGCAGCCTCTCGGGGAGAGAAAACTTTTCACACACTCTGGGAAAATGGCAGATGAACACATTGAATACAATATCATCTTGAGGCAGATGGAGCTCTGATCTCTGGGATGATAGACTGTGTTATATTCTGTTGCAAAATATAGAAATGTATCGCACTATTTCACATTTATCTTGACTGTGCACGGTGCATATTTGAATAGCTGAGGAACGCCAACCCAGTGTAAACAGTCCTCCTGTCAGAGTCGGGGATCGGCACGTCACGCAGTTGTAGAGCATCATCCAAAGTGTGTTAGTGGGGACTGAGAGGGCTACGACCACATCCGATTGATTTAACTGCCTCTCTGTGGCCCTCTGTGGAGAAATGAGGCGTGCTCAGAGTGAAATGGTGTGTCACTGATGAGGCAGTGCAGGTAACCCCTGTGCGCTTGGTCACAGACCCCACATCATAAAGCAGAAGTTGACTCAGGTCATTGCCTGTGCTGAATTTCTCCTCCCCTGATTCATCGCTAACACTTTGCACCGCAGACGTTATTTAACTCGCAGACCCCAAATACCCAGGTTTTTAAAATGAACAAAGGAATTATTTTAGTGGTCCATGGAACTTGACTTGTGCACAGTTATTATCACTCATCTGATTTTAAGAGCATTAAAACAGACTGTCCAACTCTCTGCTGGCTACAGGTTCATAAATAGCTCCTAACAGTTGGATGCTGCACCCAGTTGGAATGTTAAGTGCTTGTTTTAAGTGCTCAAAATTCATTGCAGATCCGGGTGTGCAGCGGCGGTCCCTCGGCGCTGGCTAATCATCCTGCTATAATGGATTACAGCATAACTGGGAAAAAAGTTTCAGAGCTGTTGGGGGTGGGGGGTGGGGGGGGGGGTACACCCTGGACAGGTTGCCAGTCTGCCAACGCAGGGAGATGGCCAACCATTCACACCCTATTCGCACCCGTGG
>VOQJ01012004.1:0-19501 GCA_015052665.1 Apistogramma diplotaenia | reverse complement strand
TTCTCTTTATTCACAATTCGGAGAGGCGTGCAAACATGTTTTGACACTGAAACTGTTACTTTAAGACTCTAAGGTGCTTGAGTTTCCTTGAGATTAGCAGCCATCTTAAAATTTACCAACACCGAGTGATGAAGCCCTCCCAATAAAAAAACGGCACATCAAAAAGATTTAGCAGCTATTTTTATGAGTATAGACTTGGCATAGAATAGACATGGGGTTGAAAAGAGAAAAAATAGATATACAGTAAATATTTAAAGAATGTGGGAAGAAGAGTAGGTGTGGGATGGTTTCTCACTATGGGAAAGAAGTAGGTCGCGGGGAGGGCAGAAGAAAAATTAATCCCCCATATTTTCCCTCAATAACCCAAGGCAGAGATTGTAAAAACACCAACATCTTTTCACCGAGAGCTGAAAGATGTTTTTGAACACAGAAAGTGTAGGACAATGCAGCTGTATCGACTCAACACGGTTCAACAGGTTGTGTTGAACACACAGTAGTGAGCTTGACAGATAAATGTGCCATAGAGAGGTGACACGTGGAACATGTAGCAGTGAGAGTGCAGCAGCACCTACGTATTACAGTCTGTGAGAGAATGCAGGAACAAACACATATACTGCATGGCAAAAAAACAGAAACTGCACAGTGTTAGTTTAGCTGCAACACGTGAAAACACTGACATTTATACAGTGAGCCTCATATGTGTATATATAGATAAAATCATTTCTTCATCAGGCTACAAACTGGTTAACTGCTTGCCTGCGAAATGCTGCATGCAGTTATTTGTATCCATTCTTTAAGGCGTCGGCACCTCGACGGGATATGAAAAAGCAGATTTACCCTCTCAGATCTAATATGGAGCTCACTGTACTTTAAAAATAAGTTAGTTAGCGACTGAAAATGTGTAGCATTAGTCACACCAATTAAACATTTACAGACTACAAAGCAGTTGCACACAAAGCTGCAGCATCTTGCAAAACCCATCAAAAATAAGCTTAGAGCTAAGATCCACGTGACTTTTTTCCTACACAGATGAGAACAATACTAGTAATGTTTTAATACACAGGGTTGTTGCTATGGCAGCTTTGAGTGAACGACAACAGCATATCTAACAACAGAAGGAAGAGAAAATTAATTTTTTTGAATGTTCATGACCCAGATCTGAATAAAAAGGGAAAAATAAAAATCCACGATCCTTAAAACTCTCACTCTGCTGCTCTAACACGGAGCCTGAGAAGCTCATACATCAAAGGCCAGGATCTCAATCCAGTCAATACAGGAACTTACTCACTGTTTCTACTCGCTGAGCCCTAATTAGGCAGACGTGAAATTGACCCAGTGGCGTAGAGGGCCTCAGTGAGCCTTCTAAGTCAAACACAGAGGATCATTACTGCTTCTTTTTCGGCACGTGCTGATGGCTTCTGGTACGTTTTTGAAAAGAGATCATGAGGGAATTTACGCATGAAAACAACTTGTCAGACACAAGTGAGCTCCGCTCTGCGAGGCACGTTTTGTAAACTTTTAATCACTTTGGAGACCTCGCCTTACGATTATTTCTGTAACATCGAGCTGCATTTTTAAATATGTTAACACTTTTTTTTTTAAAAGATCCTATTAGACAGTAAAGAGTTAAAAACAAATATACATTTGTTTACTTTGTACATTTGTGCTACATTTGGCATTTCTGACACCACCTTGCTACTGTACCACCTGTGAATTGCTTAACTGGTAAATATCTGACTCATCTGGACATCTGGGTATGATCCAGATCAATCAAAGAGCGAGCACGCATAACAAGCTGGCCACCAGGGGTAGCCACAGCCCCGTGGAACAGCCACAGCTGTAGTGGGCTCTGGGGATCAAAACCACAGATGTATAATTTAGCAGTCAAGCTGTTTTCAAACACAGTCCTCGTTAACTCTTTCACCTCCCGTCCATTTCAAACCTACTACTTTCTTTGATCAAAATAGCTGCTAATATATCCAATTGGAAAAACACACAAGCGCTTGAACACGAGCCAGAAAAGAGGGTCACAAAACGATTTGCATTAGTTTGGGTTGAATTCGCTGACTAGCACTGATAAAGCGCCGGGGCTTCAGCTTGATGTCTCACGCGTGTGGACGGAAATAACAGGGTGAGAACAAGGAGTCAGAGGAGGACACTTGGTGTAAGGACAGCGCAAAGATAATAGCTGCAGTTGTATCCCGGCACTGTAACTTTGACACAAGACAAATATCCTCCATCTGCGCCCCGTGTGACCCTGTGGCTTGGTTAGATCAAGCAGACATACAGTCTACGTCACACGACACAGAAGAAATCCAAATCGATATTTCACTTTAGAACGTTTACATTTTAACTATACATACTGGCACGTGTCAGTGACATCGTCTGACATCACGGCAAATGTCCGGGAGATCAGCAGTGACTGACACCCGCTGTCACCGTTCACCGGAGGCTACAGTATGCATGGGAAAAGCAAACGTTTGACTCTAAAGTGAAATGTGACAGAGTGTTCAACAATCCCCATTACTCCACACTAACTGGATAGATAAGACGGCCTTATCTCATAACCCCCTTGGCAAAGTGTTCATCTGCATTGACTCCATTTTCTGCCTGTGTACATTAATAATGTACAAACTGCAGCTAGTGCAAGACTTATGGATACAAGCAGGGAATATTAAAATAACTGCACGAGTCAGCAACTGTTTCACCAGTTGTCTGCTTAGAACTAAAATGATGAACTGACAGTTTCCATATAATCAGTCTACTCCCGACTTTAAGAAACTTCCCCGTTTTGTTACGAGGGCTGAGTGTTTCAAAAACTCTTTCTGTGCGCTTTCTATTTATAGCGCAGCCGTCTCCTCTGTTGCTCAGAATAACAGTCGGTAAAATCTGTCATACTACCCATCCCTAGATCAAAGTGGTGAACATCTAAAATCACCCACGGTGTCCCAGAACTGAGCAGCTTTCCTAAAATAGCAGTCAGAGCACCGTGAGCAGCATTGCTCCTTTAGACTGACTGCAGCAGTGTGTTTCTAGGACAGACTGCCATGTGCAGCAGGGCCTCGGGGAGCTGCAACCCCAGCAGGCTCTCAGTGCTGGCACACACTGACAGACACAGTCAAACTCAGCTTGGCATATCTGGTTGTATCTGCATGCATGGCTGTGCGGCTATTAAACTAAACCAAACGAATTATGCTGTTGATGCTGCGCACATATGTAAATCACACATCAACAGCCCTAAAATTAAAGTATGCCGCACTCCAGTATCATCATCACCACTTAGAAAAACCCCGTCACACCTTGTGCTTCTTTACACAACCCTCAGCTCAACTGCTGCTTTACTCTAACATCATACTCAAATAGACCCAAAGTTAACCAAGTTAAATGCTGCCCCACAGACAAACAAACGGACAGAGGAGGGAAACACTGCAGTAACAAGCAGCAGTTTCCATGACAACGCTGAGGTAAAACCGGGGAGGCTGCGATTGGCTGGCCGGCCGGGTTCAGGTCGTACCATGTCGGAGGGTTTGAAGGGGTTCCCCTGGCCGCTGATGCCCCCGGAAATACTGAAACCAAGACCGGGGTTCTTCTCTATTCTCACGCACAGCTACAGAGAGAGGAGGGAGAGATACAGGAGGAAAAACAAAAGAACAGAAAAACAACTGAAAGTGAAATATAAAGCTCATGAAAATCACTGCACAAACAGAGTAACGAGCCAACGTGTGGCAGAGCACAGCGACATGTTTTGGCACCTATGCTGTATTTGAAGTCCTTTATGGCAGCAACACCTGAGCCACAAAAAGCCTTATTAAGTTTTTTTTGTTTGTTTTTATCTTCAGGTTCTCGCCTAAACTGGTACAGTAATCATAGTTCATCATAGTTCCAATTTCAAATGTCATCTCTGTGATTGTTTTTTTATTTTTCTGCAGGGTGGCTGTCTTTTGCATTTTGCAGTAATGCTAGAGCTAAAAAATAGTTTACTCTGCCAGTTACTTAGAGTGTTTAGTCCATCAATGCACATTCGCTGCTGCTGGAGTAGCCTTCCTAACCTCGTTACTACACATTTAGTAATATGTGACTCCTTCACTGTTGCTTGTGATGTGGTTGCTGCAGGCAGATGGACAGACAGACAGATACCTGTTCCTGGAAACCGTCCGTGCTCTTCTGGCCTTTAGTCTGCAACAGGCAGCGAGCGCTCTGAGGCCGTGGGTTGGTGTGGGTGGTCATAACGACCTGGTTGCTATGACCCATGCCCTGGTTGACGTGGTACTGCGGATTGGTAGCAGGCTGATGGGAAGTGTGAGAGGTATGAGGGTTGTACTGGGGTTGGTTTCCAGATGGGGACAGGGCCATGGGCAGGCCACCACCGGGGTAAGCCTGGCCAGGGGCTGTATGAAAAAAAACAGGCTGGTAGCATCTACATTTTCAATATTCTCAATTTAAAAAACTCCTTGTGAACATTTATAAATAGAAATAAAAAGATTTAATTGCCACTTACCTTGAGACATATTGCCTTGGTACTGTCCCCCAGATGGAACCACTGACAGCTGCATCCCTGGTTGGTATTGGCCACCTTTGTTCATCATGCCATCATAGCCCTGCTGACCCACCACACGATGAGGCGTAGTGGCCGAGGAAGAGGAAGAGGAAGTGACGATCATGGTGTTGTGTGATTGATGGGAAGGGTTGTGTGAATGGGCGCTCTGTGGGACGACAGTGAGTAAGTCAGAAAGTCAGAATGCATGTAATTAAAAGGAATTGTGCACATAGTCACGTTAACAGCTCTTACCTTTTTCAGGAGGTTGTCAGGTGGGACGTCCCTCCTGCCGAGTGAATAGGGAGCCCACTGGTTGCTCACCGATACTCCCTCCTGGTCATTGTCCATCACGCCACCCTGCTGAGATGGAGTCTGAAAGAGACGAAGTAATCATTACTGACAATGAATGTTAAATTCTAGTTACCCAGTTCATGTCTCCCTGTATCTGCTGGAGTTTCAGACAGAGCATGTGAGATTCAGGTGAACAGGGCTGGAACAGACTTTTTTCCTTCTGGGTTAATTAATGTTATACATGGATAAAACCTGTGACACCTGTGATTCCCCTTTCCTTCCACACCAAAACAGCCCTAAAGACAGGCAAAAAACTAAAGGAGTTCCTCAGAACTTTGACAGCTCGTGGATAACTGAAGCACAAGCAGAATTATTGGCTTTAGCTGCTCTGTTTCATTGTGACACTGAATGTTCAGAGTTTCATTTTCCAAGCAACCTGCCAACTTCAGAATGTGATTCAAAGGCTGGTGATTCCTGACCTCGGTCACACAGGCCCAGAGAGCGGCCGTCAACCATCGTCTGCAAACACTTTTACCTTCTGAACTGTAGTGAAACTTGAAAAGAGTGCAACACAACCACTCACCTTCAAAATAAGATGTGCCTTACCAACCAGCACATTTCAAAAGATGCAACTTTCATTTAGACACTGTTTCCACTTTCTGTTGCACTTTTTCATACTTTCACTACTTGGGAAGTACTTTTGCAGACAAGTCAACGTTTTCCATGTATTGGTGACCATGGCAACCTACTGGCAACCGCAAGGAGGCTTATGGTGCACCACTGTGTACCTCTTTGCAACCAATTTCACCTAGCGACTGGCATCAACCTCATGTAAATACTGAACTGGCTGCAGATTCCACACTTTTCCCTCGTGACCAGCAGTTGCCAGGCTCAGGCTCACCGGTCTTTGCGCCTGTGTGACTGGAGCTTTGGCAATCAATTTGGATTTCAATTGATGCCAGCAATCTCCAGCAACCTCTCACCAATCTGTGTGTTCTAAACGCCACAATAAAGAGTTTTTGAGAAACAAAAAAGGAAAACAATATTTTTTTCTTCGTATTAAGTGGCACATAGTGGAGAAATGAAAGCAACATTAAAAGCTTATAACAGGTAAGCTGGCCTAAGATGGTTGAATATGGTGTAAACAAGCAATGCCTGATGTGTCAGACAGATTTTGACTGACAGATTTCACCTAATGCAGGAGAGCAAAGACAGATGTCTGTTTGTTGTGATGATAAGCGACATATTTGAAGTTTTAAATCAGTTACAACATGCCACCACCAGAATTGTTCATTGGCTGCTACAATGGGCACTGAATGGGTTCAAGTCATATTGAGAAAACGTGTTTTTAATGGCTTGCCAGTCGCAATTTAACGATTTTTACTGTTGGAGGTGGTAGACGGGGTACATACAAGTATAACTACAATAAATTGCATGTTTAAACAATAACCTGTATTAGCTGTGGGACTGTAAAGAGGCAGTGGCTGAATTTCACCCTAATTATCTACTGTATGTTTCAGTAATAACAGTGCCAGGGGTTTATTGTTCTTGGAGGGATACTCACAGCGTTAGCAGACGAAGGTGGAGGTAGTGGCAGCCAGCGGCCAGCAGGGGGCTCATGCTTAGTGTTATTGTAAAGGTTAAAGTTCAAAGTGCTGCTGCGCCCCTGGCCGTGACCCCCGCCCTGACAGAGCATGCCCAGCGTGAGCGTGTTGTGCTTTAGGACACCACTCTGATTGGAGAAGACAACATCACACGACATGGGTGAATGTGGGGAAGGGGGGGGAGGGAGGGGGCGGAGCCAACACAGCGGGCTGCAGCATGGCGACAACACACTGTGAGCTCCACAAACAAACAAACAATAACACTGATAATAACAACAACAACAACAACAACAACAGTGCAGAGCTGCTGAAAGCACAGAGAAATGTTAGCTAGTGATCGGTCAGTACACACAGAACAGTGTGTCATACAGGCAACAACAGGTGGGTCAGTTCATTCCAACATTAGTATGTAAGGCTTTGAGATTTGTTATTTTTTTATTAACATATTAACAATTAGCTCAATCGTGCCAATAGTAGCAACTTTGTTTTTGTTTTGTTTTTTTTGTTAAAGGAGTTGTATCAGGCACCATGTGACAGGCTTGGTAGACCACATGGTGTATTTGTTTAGGTTCCTGCAGGCTTTATCTTTTTTTTTCATAACTGTGTGCACCAGACCTCCTCCCTAGCACACCTGATTGTCCTGACTGCTGGGGTACTGCTCTCAGTAATTAGTTTGGCATTTCAGAAAATAGGCTCATTCGCTTTCTTGCTGGGAGTTAGATGAGAAGACTGATAGCACGCTCGTGTTTGCAGGTAAGTATAGAGAGAAATCCTAAAAACAACATTTGATAGCTGCCTCTGTCCAAAGGTAAAATGAGCTGCTTACCAGCACCTCAGCTTGTGCTCAGTGCTCAAACTGTGAGAATTCGAGTGGATTACTTTAACTTTGAGACAGTCTAAGTTGCACTTTAGAATAGCCTTTATTTATTGTCATTATACAGCTGTACAATCTATAGCTTCTTATTTAGCAACCTAAAGTGTCATTGAACTTTTGGCAAGAAAGCTTATCACGGTATTTTCCTAAATAAACTCCCTTTCAGTGACACTGTAAGCCCTTTAAAATCTGCATCCTTAACATGTGACTGTGTTAAACTCTAAGATCTTGTGTTTTTATTTTTAACTGGTGAAAATATCAAACACCACAGAAGTGGCAGCAAATAACATTTTAAATTAACAACAATCTTTTGTTGTTGTAAGCTGTATCTATGCCAACTGAAAAAAAAAATTAGGACGCTGCACAAGATCAAAATATCACAATGCAGAATTTGCCACATTGTACTTCACAGCACATGGCCAGCTGTGAGTTTGCAGCTGGTCAGGCTAACAGAGTGATAGCGTGAAGTGGAAACACATGAATCTGGTCAACCTTACAACACAGACTTACACAAAAAAAAAAAAAAACACACAGGGAGGGCTTCTGAATGCTTTCTATGTGTACGTGTGTGTTTCTCTCTATAGTGTGTCTGCACTGCGCTGACATACCCTGTCCAGTCGTTTCGCCTCTATGTGCCTGAGTAGCTGTTGCCTCCAGTCGGCAGGCATCTTGGAGGTGATGTCTTCAGGTTTCTGCGGTACAACAGGTCTTACTTTGATGGTGTCATCGGGTGGCTTCTCGGGGCAGGTTGCCAGGGTGTAGTCAGGTGGCATCTTCTCTAGCAGGGCGGCCATGGTGGGACGAGCTGACACTGGACGGGCCTGAAAACACATTAATAAATAATAATACTTAATACAATAATGTCCAATTAAGAAGTGATCATAGTGGAAGATTTAACAAGAGTTAACAAGAGAATAAATTTATCAAGTGTCCAAAATCTAGAGTTTTAATGTTAATCTTGATCACCCTGAACACACACACACACACCCAGTACAATTACACACCATGTCTCATATGTATATACTTATATTGTTATTATTCCTTTTTACAATGTATACATTTACGTACCTTTTTCAGAGGCTCTATCTTTCTATCTATTTTAGAGATTGTATTTTTATAGCAGTGAACATGAGTGGTCCTCCAATCTCATTGTACATCTGTATAATGACAATGAAGGCATTTTATTCTATTCTATTCTTGATCTGTACAAAATGATATATGTAATGCTATTTATGGTGTTTGCAGCTTGTGCCACAAAGCAGTTCAATGATTTAAATAAACCATTGAACAGGACCACTGAATGTTCCTCAAAAAGCAAAAAAATACTTAAATTGCTGTTTTTATACTTACAGACACAAAAGCAAAGACAGCGTTGGTCACTAGTTTAAATGTGTCTGAGTGTGTGTGTACATGTGTAGATGGACAGACTGAAGGACATTTAAAGGCAATTCAACCAGCATCTGTTTACATATTTCAGTCTGGATCAATAAGGTGGTCCGACTAACTGATATTGCTGCTGTTCAGCCAAGCTGCTAATCTTGCAAACAGCAGTCAGTGTTATCATGTCACGTGGAACGTGAGAATGGATGGCAGATAGGACTGCAGTGATGCAAACATTAAAGTAAACTTGCTGTTTAGCCCAAATCTGAATCTCTTTGCATAACAGCTGGCATGTTTTCCAACCTTCACTTTTAAGTGTTGGCTCAAGCTAGCAAGAAAAAGACAGCAGCCACAAGTGCTCCATGTAAGCTCTTTATTTTCCTTCCCATGCCCTGCGTCTTTGTGCTGAAAGGTGCCAGATGACGTGCTCTGCGCATCAAATCAGTATGCTGCCGGACACTTCCCTGTGACTAATTTGGGAAAGTCTGACTTGAGGCAAACCCAGAATAGCCTGAAAGGATTATTTATGGATGAGGGATTTCCTTCAGGGATGTGGCTGAGGCAAAGGACACAAGCACTACTCCTCTCAGCCTGCTACTACAATAACCTGGACTGAGGCACCTGTTAGAATATGGAAGTGAAGTAATGCAGCAATCCCAAATCCTCAAAGATATGACATAAAAGTAGGCAAATTCAAAGCAAAAAAAAGTAATAAAATAACTTTTAGTTCCAGTGTTTTAACTGTAGCTTTAAAGTAGCCTTTTTTTTAAATAGAACTCAGTTGATAAAAGTAGAAACATAAACACAGACAAATGTACCTGAGATGCTCCATAGGTCTCGGTGCTGTAACTTCTGGCAGAAAGGGGGCGCCGCTGAGTCAGGCTCTTGGTCGGATAACCAATCATTGGCTTCTTCTGCTCCTGGTAAGTGGGATAGTCGTCGTCATAACGACCGTTTCTCTTGTTGTGCATCATCTGACTCTGGTTGTCGGCCATATTAGTCATAGTGGAGTGCTCCATGGGGGTGGAGTAGACAGCCCGCCCATAAAGAGGGGGATCCGCCTGAGGGTCACAGATGGGAAGTGAGGAGGATTTCATCAGATCACAGAAAAAAAAAAAGTCCACCTTAAAAACAAATTCATGTTACTTCTGTGAAATCAGTGAATACAGAATTGCAAAAACAGTGCACGTGAACATTACCATCTTTTGTCCTGGTTCCTGCACATCCACCATTTACCTTAAGAAAGGTCTAAAACTACAGAAATGTGTGGCAGAAAATATATTTTCCCTTTCAAAATTAGAAAACACTCATGATAAATAAAAAAAAACACATTTCAATAAACTATGTGAAAGGGAAAATCACATCCACTATAAAGAATCTTTTTCAAAATGCAGCGTTTCTTGTTCTGCTGTGCTTCGCTCTAACCTGCTGTCTGTACTGAGCCTCTTGAAGCGCCTCCTGCTGAGCTTCATGAACTCGTCGGAACAAAGCGAGCTCTGTAGAGCTCACCAACGAGTCTGCTCTTCTTAGAAATCCTGGTCTGGAACGCTGAGTTGGGATCGGCTGCTGCTGGCTGGGCAGGCCGTCTTGGTTGATTGGTGACTGGGGGAAAGAAAACATCTCCAGGGGTGGATATGCTCGATACCGAGGGCTCACTAGCTCTTTGGGTAATGTTTTCCCTGGTTGGTTGAGGTACTCCAAGGCCTTTGATGAGTGGTTGACATAATCTGGTGTGTTGGGAAAAGGGGGAGGGACCCGCCGATCCATGGTCACCTGATTGGTAAGAACAGAAATTTTTCGTACATAACTGTTATCATGCAAATCTGCAGTAACTCTGTATTGTTTGATTTCAATCATAATATTTTAGCTCTACTGTGCATGCATGAAAACAATATGAAAGGGCTACAAGATGTTCACAACTCCATCAAACCTGGGGGTTGTAGTTCTGGTCAAAGTGGTAAGCCTTGTGTGGGATGGCAGGTTTTTGGTTCTGTCCGTGGTTTTGGTTGCCAGATCCGTGCCCGGGGAATACCAGCTCGTCATCTAACATGGGGGCAGACTGTGACCGTGACATGTTGGTCTGCTCCATAGAGCCAGGAAGCTCTGGACGGTCCAAACTAGTCTGCTGCTCAATGGATGAACTGTAGCTGTCCATGGGAATGCTGCAGAAGAAGGTGAAATCGTTAGGAATCGGCTTCTGCAGCGATGTTCACCAGACATGTTCCAGGACAGTTTTTAAGACAGCGACATAAAAGCAATGTCAGCAGTGCTATAAACACATCCACTATACGTCACTTCCTGATGAAAAATCTGAACAAAAGCTACCTGTAGACTTTGTAGGAGCCGATGTCAATCTCATCTATGCTCTGTGACTTCTTAAACTTGGATCTTGTCTCCTTCATCATGGGGGACAGGCGGTCCGAGCTTTTACTCATCACCACGGTCACCTTGTTGCCACCGCTTACGCTGAGCTGATCCTTCCTGTTCTGCTCCCCCCCATTGTCGTGGTACGTCCAGCTGCCGGGCAAAGGCCCTGTGCTTTGTTCAAGTCTTGGGGCAAAAAACAAGGACTGTTTTACAGTAGTGTTATAATAGAAACTGTATTTTTATGGTGTTCTTAATGTTAAAGCACTTTGGTCAGCACCTGCTGTTTTAAAGTGTTATATAAATAAAACTGTCTTGGCTATTTATGCAAACTATGTTACTTCCACATCATCTATCAGCTTTTTGTGAAGCAGTTGGACTAAAATCTGAGACTAAAGCTACAGCTCAAATTATTACAGATGATTTTAAAGAAATATATTACTAGATCATTTTTTGTTTATTTATTTTTGAGCTGGACATTTTTTAAATTAGGGGCTCAAGTTATAACAGCTCTGGTTCTTATTATTTACACAAAAATCCTAAATGCTGTGTTGTAAACTGCAAATTCTAGGCATCGTCAAGCTTTCCATATGAAGTTCACCTACCTTGAGTCCATGTCCTTGCGATCGGGATTGGGGCTGGAAGTAGGTGTAAGGTCCAGCTTGGAAGGAAAAGCGGTTCTGTCCTCCAGGGGGCTCGGGGTCCTGGTCCAGTTCTGCCAGGGGTTCTGGGGAGGGTGCCCAGAGTCATTCTCCTGGTTGGATCGTTGGTTGCCGTGGAAGGGGAGCGTGTGGGTATCCAGTTCCAAAGGGACCCCTACGATTCGCTCTTGCCTGAGGAGGGGGCGGCGGCCGTGTGTTGACGAGCTGCGAGGTTTAGAGCCCAGCGGAGGGTTTCCCTGACTGGTGGTAGACGACTGAGGGTCCAGAGGGGACTCCTCTGCATCGAAACCCGTGTTATCATAGTGAGGAGCGTCAGCCCAGTCAAAAGGCTCGCTGAGTGGACGCCGATCCCCGCGTTGCTGCAGGGTTCCTGATGGAGGGGTTTCTCTCTGAGACAGCAGGGGCTTGGAGTCAATGGGCTTGGGAAACGACTGGGCAAGTCTGCAAAGACAGAAAACATCAATCACTAATTATACTGTGGGAAAAAAAGAGAAGGACTGGATTATAGAGAGGCGACATGCCACATGAATATGTGTTGTACATGTAATCAGAGCCAGTGGGCGCCGGAACAGATCAACTTTCTCTCCCTTTCTCTGATGTCTGTCACATCGTTTGGGCCAGCAACCATGTTTGTTTTTGTTATTGTTTCCAAGAGCACACATGCCTCCAAACTCCTTCACTACCACTTGCAGGCTGCAATTATCATATTCCACAAGTAAAAATACTAAACTGTGGCTGCACCTCACTTAATGTCAAAAATACTCAAACCAGTTATCATCCTGCAGGTGCTGCTTAAAACAAGAAGAAACCTGGGACGGATAAGGACAAGAAAACTCGTTTCAACATTATTATTTAAAAAAGTAAATAAACACACATATTACAAATTTCTGTTTTATTCTACGTATTGATGTTGAAAGCTGATTTATCAGTGACAGACATTTCACTGTTACTGCCATCCTGTCTTAGCATTATGATTGAGGCTATACTGACAACGTCATAAATATGATAGGCGGTCTAAGTTGAGATGTTTGCTGTTTATAGCTGTTACATTTCTGAACTCACACAACACTTATACATTTCCATTATTACCAACTTGCACTGCACCCAGGCTTAAAACATCAGGAGGCAGAACAAGCCTTTTTCTTTTCTAATGTATCGAGATAGAAAAAAAAATCCTCTGGATAGTAACATGACTGAAGCTTTGAAGCTGAGAAAGAGAATCCTGAAGAGAAGACTGCAGCATCCCTGTGAGCCTCTCTGACCTTGACAGAGCGAGCAGAAAGATGAGAAAGACACAGGTCGATGGAGACAGAGAGGCTGGATGGAGTGACGGACAGACGGATGTGATGGATTACAGATGGAGGAAACTGAAGTGGGTGTGGGATTGAAAGGGAACAGGAGATGATGGACAGCGGTACGGAGGGGCACTGATGAAACCGATGATGAAACAGGCGTGTGCACCTGTTGGTCCAGTGCGTCTGAGGGGCCTGGTCCTTGCCGGGGGCCGGTAGGGCAGGATTGTGTGGGTGTCCATGAGACAATGTGTGTGAGTGTGTGTTGCCAGGCGGGTTGGAGGAGCCCGAGGAGCCCTGTGAGGGAGAGTAGTCGGAGTAGGTGGCTGAGGAGCCGCTATGGTTCAGACAGTGCAGTTTATCCACCTCTTCATCTGTAGACTCTGAACACAGAAACAAACAAGGGTCATTTCTGTCTGATATTTAGATGATAACAGTATTAATTATATCCAATAACAAGACTTTCCATCTGCTTAGGGTCCTGGAGTCTCTGAACTGTCGCACATTTATCTCTGGTCCAATTGTTACAGTTGCCTGCTGAGCTGGCACACCTGCCTGCAGGGGCTACGAGGTTTCAGATCACTTTGACTTGTTCTGGGAGCACGGAGGGCTTTACTGGATCGGGGGTCAACACCCTAATAGAGACGGTTTTTGCATGTTTTCTGCAAAGATATTTTGTTGTTTACAGCACTTGCATGCGGCACCTTTCTCTGGCTGCTCACATGTACCATACAACTGCCACGATCACTGATCAAGCTCCACCCGGCCCAGCAGCATCTGATGTCCTCAGGGTCCGAGCCGTTGGGTTTTGTTCCCCCAATCAGCACTGTAGTATTCCTTTAACTTTAACTACAGTAGGTATAACTTCATGAATTGTAAATGTAACCATTAGGGGAAAAATTAATCGCAACAGTCCCACAGAAGTATTATTAAGTACAGCAATTTTAATAGTTGCTGATATTTATTTCTCTCTTTTATTGATGTTTCTGAACTAATAAAGAATAATTTCTTCTTTTAAATCATCATCGTGTTTATTACACCCCATTCCTATAAGACTGTTCAAAGAATTCTTATCATTGATTAATGCTTACATTTTAAATATGATCAGCTTACCTATATTAACAGACTTTATATCACAGGTGTTCAAAGTGGTTACAATTGTACCACTACTTAAAAACCCTGTACTTGATTCAGCTGTTCATCAAAGCACAGAAACAGCACTAACCATGATTATGATTGACAGTATGTCCTCTGAAAGTGGACTCATCTCTGTGCTTGTCCTGTTAGACCTCAGTTCAGCATTTTACTACACAGACTAGATTACAGTATAGAATTTAAAGGTACTGTGCTGCAGTGGTTTGAGTCATATCTACATGATAGATTCCAATATGAAATGTAAATGGAGTCTTCTTAACACAGGGTTCTGTGCTGGGATCAGTTCTATTTACATTATACATGCTTCCCGTAGGCAGCATTATTAAAAAGCATTGCATACATTATTTCTTGTTATGCAGATGATACCCAGATTTATCTGACCACAAAGCCAGATGACACACTAGACTTTAAGACATAATGGCCTGAAGTTTATGTAATTCTGACCAGGATAAAGCACATATTAAACAAACATGTAGGACTGCTTTCTTGCATTTGCGTAACATGTCTAAAATTAGAACGATCCTGTCTCAGAGTGATGCTGAAAAGCTAGTTCATAAATTTATTACTTCTAAGCTGGATTATTGTAATTCATTACAAAAAGCCTTCAGCTGATCCAAAATGCTGCAGCAAGAGTTCTGACAGGGACTAGAAAGAGAGAGCATATTTCTCCCATATTGACTTCTCTTCATTGGTTCCCTGTTAAATCCAAAATAGAATTTAAAATCTTTCTTCTCACATACAAGGTCTTGAATAATCAGGACCCATCTTATTTTAAAGACCTCATAGTACCATATCCCCCCAACAGAGCACTTTGCTCTTGGACTGCTGGCTTACTTGGGGTTCCTGGGATACTTGAATGGGAGGAATAAGTGGAACGAGCTCCCAGTTTGGACTCAGGAGACAGGCACCTCTATTTTTAAGATTAGGCTTAAACTTTCCTTTCTATGTTGAGTTATATTTATGACTGGATCAGGTGACTGTGAGCCATCGACTGTTTGTTGGGATTTTCTCCAGAAGACCTTACAGTATAAAGCACCTTCAGGCGACTTACTGTGATTTAGAGCTATATAAATAAACCTGAAATGAGGGCCTGTCTCAAAAAGAAGTAAAATGTAATTCAGCAATAACACTGAGCGCCCTTCATTTTTGCTCTACCTGAATGGCCTGTTCGTTCATTTAGGAGTAAGACTTTCCATTAAATACCACGGAATGAAACCACACAGCACGAGAGATCTCAAAGCTAGTGCGGAGAAGCCAGGAGCAATGTGAGCATCTTCATAGCTCAACTGTTCAGACATAGGTATGCGACAAGGCAAGATGAGCATGCATTATCTTGTCTTTAGTACTAAAAGACACCATCAATCGTCATCCGATAAAACATGGCAGAACAACTTTCTTCACATTTTGCTCTGAGCTCAAGCCACGATCCAGGATAACACCCAGAGGTTTTGTAGCAGACTTTGTTGAGGTTCAGGGGGAGAGCGCTGGCCTGTCTGAAAATGTGTTCAGAGTAAATGATCTTCAGTTTTTCTGTCTTGAGTTAAAATTGAAAGAATTATGGAATAATCAGTCTTTTATGTCCCATACACACTGTAGTTTATACCTCAGTAAACTAATTATTTAAACAATTTGTGTGTCAGTTCTGGCATCGCAGCAATTGTCAGCTTTGTCCTTGCCTCCATTTTTCCAAAGCTGAATATATCAAGATCTTTTTTTAAGCAACAGAAGTAATAAAAGACTGTTTTTTATATTTTATTGGCTTAAGCATTTATTAATATTATTATTGGTGTTGTTGAGCTTGAAATCTCATCTCATTTTTAAGCATCAAACCTAACAAAGTAATAAGAACTACAACCCAAACAAAAAGCGGATCAAAGACTTCCTTGAGGACTTGTTACCGACACTAAAGTTGTGTGTTTACGCTCATCAGTAAGAATTGTGTTCTTCCTTGGTGCTGTCATCAAATTCTTAACCCAGATTCTTCTCATGTTCTCATTATGTGTGTGGACACTATTTAGTCCACTGCACTGACGCACGACGTGCCCTGGTTATAAAACACGGGTTTTTAAAATCTTTATTTAACTTGGCTGCTCCCACTGAAACCAAGAGACGCTTGCTGGAAAGCAGACCTGGAACTAAACCAGCGTCAAAACAAACAATGGTTGCAGACGGGTATGCTCTGTGTAGATACCAACACTATGGAAACTTACTGAGTCAAACTTAGTTCAATCTTGACAAATCAAACCAAAAAAGAAGCTTTTTATTGACTCCGTGAGAGCCTCCGCTAAGAACCGAAACGCCACCGATACAGACAACCTGTTTGAGCTTTAATTGTTTTGCAGTAAGCTGTCTTAAGGAGGAGTGGATCATATGATGAAGCTCTGTATTAGCGAGAGCTGTGGATTGTTGCGGAGAACTGATAATAAACTGTTTCTTTCAGGAAATGCGATTACACACTAAATTATTCAGAGCTGAAACAGATTTTTGAGATGGACTTTGTTTCCTCTCTGATGAAACTCAAGTATTCAGGGCAAATGAGGTAAAAGTGACCAACTGTAACTGAAATCTACCTTCCCTATAGAGGTTCACTGTGTGCGCTCCTCATCCTCATCCTCCTCATCCTCCTGCCTCCATCTTTGTTATTTGCTCAAATTAACCTGCTTGCCACATGACTAATTCATGGACACTATTACAATATCCCCTGAAGCTCTTTACAAGAGACCACATTATTAACTGTGCAGTCTTGTTTTCTACATGCATGTACATGACTCTAACATGCCTACTGAAAGCTGTATAATTACAGTATAAAACAGTACCTTTTTTGTCCTTCCCCAGCAGCACCACCTTTGGTTTGTACATTGGTGGCTCCACCAGGGTGGGCCTCATGTCAGAGATACGGATGTCATTGGGTGAGCCGCCCATTGAGTCCTGAAGAAAAGGGGGAAAAAGCTGGTTTCACCAGTGCCTCAGATTCTCTTATATAAACGTAAACTATATAACCTTATATACAGTAATCAGGCATAACATTATGACCACAGGCTGGTGAAATGCATAACACTGATCATCTCTTCATCATCATCATCAGCATCTGTTAGTCGGTGTGATATATCAAGGAGCAAGTGAACATTTTGTTCTCAGAGTTGATGTGTTAGAAGGAAGGAACAGTGGTGAACCAGTGACAGGTTCATGGGCACCCAAGGCTCACTGATGCACATGGGGTGTGAAGGCTGGCCAATGTGGTCCAATCTGACAGATGAGCTACTTTTGCTCAAATTACCAAAAGAAAGAATGGCGGTTCTGACAGAAATGTATCAGAATACACAGTGCATCACAGTTAGATAGCACAGACCAGTCAGGGGGTCCATGCTGACTCGTTACCCGCCAACAACGGCCACACAAGCATCAGCACTGAAGCAATGGAAGAAATCTGATCAATCACATTTTCTTTTACATCACGTGGATGGCCGAGCACCAGGATACACTGTGGGAAGACGACAAGGCGGCAGAGGCCGTGTGGGGCAACGTTCCACTGGGAAACGTTGGGTCCTGCCATCCATGTGGACGCTACTTTGACACCTACCTAAGCATTGTTGCTGACCATTTGCACCCTTTCCTGGAAACAGGGTTCCCTGATGGCTCTTTGAGCCTCTTTGAGCAGGATAACGCTCCCTGCCACAAAACAAAAGTGGTTCAGGAACGGTTTGAGGAGCATAACAACGGGTTTGAGGTGTTGACTTGGCCTCAAAATTCCATAGATCTCAATCCAAATGAGCAGCTGTGGGATGTGCTGGACAAACCAGTCTGATCCATGGAGACCCCCCCCCCCCCCTCACAACCTACAGGACTTAAAGGATCTGCTGCTAACATCTTGGTGCAGACACCACAGCACACAGTCAGGGGTCTAATGGAGTCCATGCCTTAGCGGGTCAGGGCTGTTTTGGCAGCAAAAGGGGGACCAACATAATATGAGGCAGGTGGTCATAATGTTATGCTTCATCTGTGTATAAGTGATGTAAGTGATGTGTGAGTATCTGAGAGAGAGACAAACCTCAGAGCTTTCTGTCAAGTCCTCTTTGTCTTTCCTCTTAGGAATATCGATGCCAGAATTATGCATTGGTCCCTGATCCATTAGCTGAGTCTGAGAGAAGTCCTGCATCTCTCTGTCTGTCACCTGAAAAACAAGCTTCATTTTTTTGAGTTGTGCATTAATTTGTTTCAAATCAACAAACACAGACATAACAAAAACATTTGTTGATCTCAGCTGTCTTTCATTTTAATGATCAGAGACTTCATAGCTATAAATAAAGTATGACTGGCTCTTGTAACACACTTAAGCTTCTGTGAATTTGCATTTTCTTCTCCACTTTCAATATAATTCAAAGTAATACAAGTGACAGCATTTATGACATGAAACCTTTTGAAAGTGAAATTCTGCACTGATTTTATTTAAGAACTGATGAGCTGCTTCTGTCCCTGCTGTATGTGTATGTGTACGTGTGCTTCATACCTCTTTGGGAGGCAGGGGCCACGGCGGGTCATATGGCTCTTTGCTGAGGTGTGTGTGTTCCATGTTGGTTCCTGCCGAGGTGGCGGTGCCTGTGCTCAGCTGGTGCTGGTGCCCGTGTCCGGCGTGTACGCTTTTTCCCACAAGACTTTGCACTGACTTGACCATGTTCTTCAGGTCCTCAGGGTAGGGTGTTGGGTAGCGCTTTAGGTTTATCTCCACCTATAAGACATTTAAGACTGGCTTTAATAAGTGGGGTAAATTAGGAAAGTTACCAACATCAGCATAAAGTCACAGGCCACAAAACAAATAAACTTGATAAGAGAGGAAGTACAGGAACAACATATTATCCGAAATCTTGCAAACATAATACTGTAGACAAGTTTTCTGCATGTGCTTCTGTTAGGAAACAGCATGGCGATGTGAACCAAGAAAAGGCAACTGGAGGAGAATTTCTTTATTTCAGACATATCGGCCTTATAAACCTGAAATCTGTGTGCAACAGCTGACCTGTCTCATGTAGAAGAATACACAACATTATTTAACTGACTAATATGCTGTTAAATGCACAGATCACTCTCACTTTTTCTGTATGCTGTGTGATGCTGCAGGCAACTGTTTAAGACAGCCTCACTTAAACCATTTACTCGAATTTATATATGCACATAAACATGCTTTATGAGTGCTACAAAGATATGCACATCTGCAGGGCACTAATTTCATGTAAAAGTAGGTGAGGCTGCAGTAGCCAGTTAGTTAATGCTGTCGTTGTTTAAAAAATGAACAGAAACTCAGTAACCTCATGTGACAAACACACCCCCCCCCACCCCCCCACCCC
>VOQJ01012003.1:0-10774 GCA_015052665.1 Apistogramma diplotaenia | reverse complement strand
GTTAAGCAGCGGGGCTGGACGACAAGGGTCGGCTGATAGTCACAGTTTTATTTACAGTATACCCCCCCCCCCCACACACACACACACACACACTGCTCTGGCCCACTGAAGACCAAAGTGAGCTGCATGTGGCCCACAGTGCAAAATGAGTTCGACACGCCTGCCTTAAAGTGTCTCTGGTTTAATTTACAGTGGATCAGGTTTTTGCAGCCGGTAGTTGTCTTGATGAACTGAGCAACTGCTTTTCTATAAATATGAAAGAACCCATGAAAAATATCATCTCTAATCGATGTGTGATCATAGGAAGAAGTTAAAGGGGAGCCGTCGAACAGAGACGGTGAGAACCTTTAATATTTTACTCTCAGAGCTTTATGGTAACACAAGAAAAGGCTCCAACAAGCTGCTGCTTTACACGGAATCTTTAAACACTTTCCTTCTTTTAACTTTGAGCTCAATGTCAAAGAAATTACAAAAATACTGGCATCTCCGACTTCTTTTGTCTGAGGATGTTTCATTTACAACGATAAAAAAAAGGCACATTCTTACTTTTGAAAGACGGAAGAAGGAACTTCTTTAGAAATGTGTGAAACAGTTAATCATTCATCAGCATAATCTGACCACCAGGAGTTATTAGTTCTTTTGACTTTAGCTGAGGTGAGCGTAGGAGAAATGAAGACACATTAACTAAAAATTGTCACATTTTTAGATGAGAGGTCGCATCAGAGCAGCGTGGTCCGGCGGTTTGGATGTCGCCTCACAGAAAGTCGTTCTGTGTGGAGCTTGCGTGTTCTTTCAGTGCCTACGTGGGTTTCCTTCAGGTTCTCCTTCATCCTCCCACAGTCCAAACATGCACATTTAGCTGACTATGTCAGGTTTTTTTTAATTGTGCAGGTTTGAGAGGCCTGTGAGATCATTCTGGAGTCACACTAGAGCAATGGATTGATCCTGATGAGTACAGTTTTTGATCGTTATCTTTAGAGGCTGTGGTTAGAGGCCTGCAGTTTCCGTTTGACTCCTTTAACACTCATTAGACTGACTTAAAAACTGTGACTGTGCTGGTTTCAAATCTAAGACTGGTTAATAATTTAATAGCAAAGCTCTATAACATTAAACCCTGCCACTTCCTTCACGTTGAAGTCGCTCATATTAGCTCTGTGCTCTTGTTCTGGCTTCTGCAACTGTACTTCAACCAAACCCAAAATGTGAAGCCAACCTTTATTCACATTCATGCCTGCAGTTCACCCACAAGAAGCCATTACTTCTCATGCTCTTCTATTGCCTCCCTGTTCTTGTGACAGGAAGTGTTTTCTTTGATGGTTTTACTCAGCCACCTGCTAACTAGAAACAAATAACCAAAGGAGCAGCTGCCATGGTGACAACACCCTGACAATGCCAGGAAGTAATCACATAACTGACATGTCAGCTTTTCTCACTTTCGCTGTCACATTATCTGATTCATTTGATTCTTGAAGGTGAAAGCCCACTGAGATTGTAGGTTTTTTTAGTGTATTGCAATTGACTTTGTGTGCTTATGTGTTGCAGATGGAGTTTGCCTGCAGTCACGTTGTTTGTAACTGGAGTCCAGGTGGATCAGGTGAGTTTATCCAAGTCTGTCTTCTTCAGTGTGTCACATGTTTGCTATAGTTAGAGCATTTCAAATGCACGCCGCATGTGAAACGCTGGCATCTTTGAGCCAAACCTGCAGAATAGTTTGCTCCTGTTTGCAGTCTGCTCCGCCTGTTATAACGAAGGGTTTTTCCTCCATCTACAGGCGTTTTTCCTATGGGGCCCAAGTACGACAACATAGTGGTGGTAAAACAGCAAGCAGGTAATTTTCTTGTGTGTGCACTTGCAAAAAATGTGCACAAAAGGAAAAAAAAAAATAAGCGTGCAGCTTTTGTGAGGCTGACGTTTCTGAACTGTTGTTTTTCTGCTATGACAGTTAATTAAATTCTCTAGAGTATCGCAGCGAAATAACAGGAAAGCATATTAAGTAGTAACGTACGCGAGTGTGTGGGCATGCTTGCAAATGCAAAAGACACAGAGAGGCAGAGACTGTGTAGGAGATGCAGAGATAGCAATTCAACGAGGGGAAGTCCACACAGAGAATAAGACAGCAGATTTAATTACAAAGACGTAAAAAAGTGTGAGAGTTAGTGCTGATAAATCTAAAAATCGTTTTTGTGTCAGTTTGCTTACACCCCCATTCTCACCAACACAACATCTCTGGGGCTATAACGCAAGAAAGAAAGACATTTTTAATTAATTTTTTTAACGCGAATCACTGAAATTTACAGCTACACTTGCTCTTGCACAGCCTGGTCTCACAGCAAAATAAGTTTTAGTTGTTCTGCAACATACATACATACATATACACATTCCCCTCATATCAGGTCTTACAGTGTTTGGCCGGCACAGGTCTGTGTGGTTGCAGCTGATCCCCGGCTCTCAGTGAATGGCACTCATGGCCATTTATCAGATGATGACAATTTGCATACTAACAATAATGAAACTGAGCAAAAAAATAAAGAAAGAAAAAAAACTGAAACAAAGAAACTGAGCTCATGGTTAGTCAGTGGTGCTAGTTTAGAAAAGTATGCAAGTGTACTGTTTATAAGGTCAGCTGACTTTACCAGACCTGCTGAGCCTGAGGAACTCTCAGTGACGATGAGCGACAAAATGTTTTTCCCACTTTCTGTGAAAACACTTTCGTTCCTGGATGAGTGAGCACGCATAAACACATCATCATCTTATATTACTTTCAGTTAGTTTTGCATCACTTTTAGGCTAAATTCGGTTTTCCCTTGCTGTTTACTTTCGTTTTCATTCAGTCTTCGGTTAGGTAAAGGAACTAAAACTAATCGGTTCATGTGCAGAAAAAAAATCGCCTCCACTTTACTAGTTTTGGTTCAAATTGGTGCCAATATATACAGAAGAGATCAGATGAGCGGAGAACAGTGAGTTGTAAAACATGGCGGAGGCTCTGTCATGGTGTGGCGCTGTATGTCAGTAGTGTTGGGGAACAATAGCACAATTCCATCCATGTGTTCATAATTACATACATTTTGACCATTACTGACTAAAATGCAGCCCAAACCACGACAGATCCTCCACCATGCTTTACAGAGATGGCAGCAGAGAATCCCGCCAACACAGTGAAACCACACGGCTTACCGCGCATGCTAATATTTGCAACTTACATTATAGAGCAGGTCAGTTTGGTATTGAAGAAATAAACAATGCAGATTAGATATGTTCATTCTACACTACACAGGATATATTAAACCACAACTTATAAAAGGCAAGTGTGACTTTTGCAACATATTAACAACAATGTTTTGAGGGTCATTTGTAGAATTACAACTCACTATTTAAACCGACAAACGCAGCTTTTAATTTCAGCACCTTCGATTGCTGCCGGCTAAAGTGACAGGTCAGCTGGAAACTGCTCTGTGTTTTAGGCTTTAACTGTTAAAACACTAGTTGTAAAAGGTTTCTTCCTGTTAAAAGGAAGTTTTTCCTTCTCACTGTCACCAAGTAATTGCTCACAGGGTTTCTCAGACTGTTGGGGGTTTCTCTCAATTATTGTAGTGTATAATAAAGCTCTTTGAGGTGGATCTTAAATATGCATATCAGACTGCAATAATATAATGAAGCCAGAGACTCCTTAGTCCAGCATTACACTCTGCTAGCAAGAAGCTATGCTACATGTCCCAGGGAAAGCATCACTTTATACTCGTAGAGTACAAGGACCTAATACAAGTAAGGCCTTACACATTCTGGCATGTGCTCAACAACAGATCTTTAATTAATCTCACTGATGTTGTAACGTTGATTATTTATTTGATCTTTCCTCATTTCAGCAGACGAGGCTCCTCCACCGCTGCCCCCTCGTAGTCTCAGGAAACCTCGGCCTACCTCTCTTCCTCTTTACAACAGCTCCTCCTTTAAGCCTCCACCTGGTCCCATCTCCCTGCCTCCTCCTGTTCCTCCCAGGCGTGAGTTTGCTTTGCCTCTCCTTTCCATTTCAGAGTCATATTTAATGTTTCTTGCCTCTAATTCCTTTGTCGTGTTTCATCAGTTGACAAGCTGGAAGGAGTAACCGGGTTTAAGGCCAACGTCAACGTCGTCTCGCTCTGTGTTGGAAAGCTGGTTGATATCAGTCAAGGTCAGAGGGCGCACACGTGCAAACACATTTCATTACAAGGTCTACTTGGCTTTCATCTCTCTCTTTTTCCTTTTCTTACCAGACTCAGGCATGGAGACGTTTCAAAACCCAGTGATTTGTGGGAAATGCAGTTCTGCTTTGTCATGTCTGAGTTCCTTACGGAAGAATGTGAGCAGTAATATAATTCCTGCATGTTTTGTTTTAATTTCTGTCCTTTTGATTTCCACTTTTTGGTTTATTTTTCCCCACATCAGTGGAACAAAGCTAGTTAAAACCAGCGAAAGGAAACCCTCTTCCTCTCGTGCAGGTGTGGCAGTGTGAGTTCTGTGGATGTGAAAACAGCGTCGATGAGAGTTTGGCTTCACTGTGCGTTGGCCAGCGAGCAGGCGTGTGCAGCGATGACCTTTACCTGCCCAGAAAGAGCGAAGATGATTACCAGAACTTGGAGGACACGCTAGTCATTTTCTGCGTGGACATTTCTGGTAGCATGAGCGTCACAACAGAGGTGTGTGGAAAGAAAATTCAGATACTTATTACTTATCAGTTACTTGTTAGCACCAAGATATTAATCTTAAAACAAGTCTCTACTTGGAAGTGCTTTAATCTGCCTTCTTTTTAATGGACAGCTCTGAGAACCACCTTTAGCAGCAATATCTTGAAGCGCTGTTTCTCTTCATTGAAATTTTGGGTATTTGTTTATGCACAGCTCTCTTAACTCTAGAACTCTAAATCTGGGTGATTTTCATCCACATGAAAGTGAGAGTGATCATCTTACCAAACTCACGTGATTGTTTTCGGGTCCCACCAAAGCATTTCAGTGAGGTTGTGGTGTGGACTTTGACTGGACTATTGCATCACCTGGATTCTTCTGATTTTCAGACATTTGGTTGTAGATTTGCTGCTGTGCTCTTGCATGACCCAATTTGGCCAAGCTCTAGTTTTCAGAGATATGACCTCACATTTGACTCTAGAATACTTTGGTATACAGAAAAATTCATGATTGACTCAATGACTGCAAAGTGCTTGATCCCGTGGCAGCAAAACAAGCCTAAATCATCACCCGTCCACCTCAGACAGCTGGTATGAGCTGTTTGAGGTGGTATGCTGTTGGGTTACTTAGAGCTCATCTGTCCACATCTTGTGATTTTTTTCAGATGTAACTTTGCAGCCATGTTCTTTTTAGAGAGAAGAGGCTTTCTCCTGGTAACTCTTCCAAACAAACAATATTGGTTTAGTGTAGCTAAGCTAAGCTTACCAAGGCCTGATATATAGCTCCTGGGTTTTCTGAGCATTGCCCAGTCTAACCTTCAGGCCTGCAAACTGCCTAAACCTCTGCCTTTGCAGAGGTGGCCACTTGCTGATGATCAATTAACAAGCGCATTTGATTAGCAGCACTTTGTTGTTACTTAATTCCTTAATTCATCTTAATTCCTTTAGATGCAGAAGTGGAGGACTCAACTTTTCACCAGACTGCTCATATGACTGTATTAAATCACAATAAATCTGCACCTGAAATGATGAGTCTTATCATCTTTGCTCTACTTTAGGTTCCACTAAGCAGCGGCTCTCTGTCATACAAATCCAGGCTAGAGGTGAGTAGATCATTTGTTGCTATTCAATTGATAATAAATGAATTAAAGTCAGTTGTCTGGGCTGCATATGCTGTTTGGTGTGTTTTCACAGGGTATGCAGGACGCCCTCTACAGGGCGCTATCGTCCATAAAGCAGCAGTCCCCTCATAGGAGGGTGGCTCTGGTGACTTTCAACGATGAGGTAGGAGAAGTAGGAGATTAATTATAGCAATGATTCTTCCATGATACTTTTTTGCATCTTTCCTTTTTGTGAATATTTAAATGAAAACCTGCAAATATGATTAATATCTCACTCCAGAGTCTATAGAGCAGTTTTAAGGCATTCATCATTTATTATCTCTTTGGGATCCTGAATATCACAACCATCACAATGAGAACAATCATTATGGTTGTTTCAGATTAAAGGCGTCTTACATGGACAGGAGTGGGGATGCTGATGTTTAAGCTTCCTGTTTACTTTTTGTTTTTACATTGTTTTGATTGTCTGTGTAGGTTCTCAGCCATCCAGTTTCAAGCCCCTCAGACTGTTTTTATTGTTGTGTTTTGTGATCTTTCTTGTCTTCTGTTTGGTTTTGTTTATTTCTAAATCACCGTTGAAGTGATTTGTTCTAATATGCTGGATGTCTGTACTGATGTGTATTAAGTAATGCGTTAGGAATGAAAGGATGCTACGTCATTTTAAGGAAATGAAAATCAACATACAAAGGCTGAATTCAAAGAATGATGCAGCAGACCAGTCCATTTTGCTGACATTTACTGTACCAGTAGTTTGTACAGCCATCACATGCTTTTATGCATGGATGATGACGCTGGGGAATGCTCCCAATGAGATGACAGATGGTGTCCTCGCAGATCTCCCAAATTTGGACAAGGGCATTACTGAGCTCCTGGATAGTCTGAGGTGCAACCTGATGGCGTTGGATGGACCACAACATGATGTCCCAGAGGTGTTATATTAGATTTAGGTCAGGCGTTTGTGGGGGGCAGGTCAATGGTATAAATGCCTTCATAGTCTCATCACATGAGGCCGGGCATTGTCGTGCACCAAGAGAAACTCAGGACCCACTGCACCAATGTAGGGTCTCACGATAGGTGCAAAGTTTTGATTCTGATACCAGCAGTCACGGAGCCGTTGCCCAGCCTGTAGAGATCTGTACTTCCTGCCATGGATATGCCTCCACAGACCATCGCACACCACTAAAGCAGTCATGCTGAATGGTGTTACAGGCAGCCTAACATTCACATCTTTCATGTGTGCTCAGGGTGAAGCTGCTCTCATCTGTGAAAAGCACAGTTGTGGACCTGTCATTTCTGGTATTCTGTGGCAAATGTCGGATGGACTTCCTGTTTACCATGAGAAACTGTGGTGCTCTGTAGATGATGGCTCTTTAGCAGAAGGAGGGAGACACCTCCAATCAGTTCTCTAACCTCATTCTGCTGGTTTTACAGGTTGTGATATATGGTGACGGTACAAGTACTCCTCTCACTCTCAGGGACTGGGCGCTGGTTGACTATGACCACATATGGCAAAAAGGTGTGACTTACCACGTTCCACACTGTATTGCTGAGACCTACCTTCACCTAATACAAAGGGTCAAAGAGTGAGTGTTAGAGGTGTTTTACGGAGGTGGAAAACACTTTTTTTCTCTTTACAGTCTGAAACACTCTTTGTTTTCTCCACATATCTGCAACCAGACTCAGGGAACATGGAGCTACGTGTCTTGGTCCAGCAGCGTTAGCCTCGGTGGCTATGGCTTCAAGGTACCCCGGGTCAAAGGTGAGTGAGTGTAAAAGTGCTTATTTGACCACCTGTTCAGATTTAGGTGATTGGTATGACTGGGTGCAGTGACTATCATTACTGACAAAAGTCCTGGTGCTGTTATGTTTCACAGGTCATTTTATGTACTGATGGCAAAGCCAACATCGGACTGGGTGAGATCGAGGAAGCTCCCTGTCTGTCCCCTTCTTCCTTTACTCCATATTTCTATACACAGCTGGCTCTAGAGGCCGTGGAGAAGGGGTAAGGACACATTTGTTGATTTTAAATTGCGTTAACCTCAAAATGGTAAAAAAGTGAACAATCCCCTTGGGCTCTATTTTGAAAATGTAATTTCTGCTATCATTTGCCTGCCTCCCAAGAGAGTCTCTTGCCTCAAACAAACACTACCTCCACTGTCAAAGATGATGGGTGACAGAACCTCCAGCAGAACAACGACTTCACCGCCAGCTGTAGTTTAAAGGTGTTTTCACACCTATAGTTAATTTACCTTGGACCAGATCAGTTGATGACTTTGTAAACTTGTAGCTTTGTCCTGCTTTTTGAATCTATTTTACACAAAGAAACGAACTCCAAGCGAACCAAAGTGTGCAACTACAAACCACATGAGTCTGTTTATTGGCCTGAGGTGTCTGGGGTGGGAGCAACAAATGTAAGTACAGGAAGAAGGTGCTGAACTCTGGAGTAGTGGAACACCTTTGCTCAGACTTGGTTCATTTTTATAATTAATTAATGTGTGCTCTGCTGTGTGTCAGAATGCAAAGCATACCTGGTTATAGGAGGGTGTTTAACTCAAAGTGCAGTAGTAGTAGTACATCTAGAGTAAAGGATGACGAACTGGCTGGAGAGGGAGTCGATTATTGTTCCATGTTATGCTGTCACAAAGTCAGCTGTTTATACATTATTATGTATTAATGTCTTTAAGAAAGGGTGGATGTGCCTCCTTTCCTGCACCCCCTGTGCCCCAAATATCACCACAAACACTAATTCTGTGAAAACACTTTCTTTTCCTTTTTTAGAGTCATAATATCAGTAATGACTTTTGAAGGCACAGACTGTCGCTTGGCTGATATCGGTAAACTGGCTGACGCCACCGGAGGAAGGGTGAGACACAAATGAATTCACATTAACAGACACAAAGAAGAACATATTTCTGTAACTCTTGCTCCTTGTCTTCCACAGGTAAATATTGTCAACATTGGCACGATGGCAAGAGAGATCCAATCAGTGTCAGAAGACAATGTCTTAGCTACAGGCGTCAAAGCAACCCTGTTTGCTTCTGACGGAGTGTGAGTAGGAACTGAAAAACACAGTAAAAGTAACCAAATCCTGTTTTTTATTTAATCTAACAATAATAAGAACATAGACTGGTGTGGTGGCATTCACTTGTATGTTTAATGTACACTATATTGCCAAATGTATTCACTCGCCCATCTGAATCACTGAACTGAGGTGTTCCAGTCACTTCCATGGCACAGGTGTATAAAATCAAGCACCTAGGCATGCAGACTGCTTCTACAACCCTTTGTGAAAGAATGGGTCGCTCTCAGGAGCTCAGTGAACCCCAGCATGGTACAGTGATATTCTACAGTCAACTATTATAACAAGGTGGAGTGACTGAGAATGACAGAAATTCACCAATGAAGAGGAACTGTAGCAGTGTAGAGTCAATGCTACACTGCATGTGGGCTTCACATTAGATCAAGAACAGTGTTCAGAGAGCTTAATGGAATAGGTTTCCATGGCCGAGCAGCTGCAAGCCTTACATCACCAAGTGCAATGCAAAGGGTCGGATACAATGGTGTAAAGCACGCCGCCACTCGACTCGGCAGTGAAGACATGTTCTCTGGAGTTATGGATGGGCAAATTTGTTGTGGAAGAACTTGATTGCCTTGCACAGAGTTTTGACTTCAACCTGAAAGAGTACCTTGAGGATGAATAAGAGCGGAGACTGAGAGCCAGGCCTTCTGGTCCAATATCAGCAGCTGACCTCATGAATGCACTTATGTATAAATGCTCATAAATTCCCATAAACACTTCTAACTTGTGTTCATGTGTGTGAAGGGAGACGAGCAAATTGTACCAATATAGTATACCTTGATGCATATTTAGTTTGTAATGTGCCAAAAATACTGATTTATTTTTATTCTTATCCTTTTTTCGCCCTTCTCTCTGTAGATATTTTCCATATGAGGATGAAAACAATCACAAACTAGTAAGAGAGATCGGAAATGTCACCAAAGGGTTGGAGATCACCTTCCAGTTTGCTGTTAAACCTGATTTCATGGAAAGTAGGTCAATGTTGCCATATTAAGGCACGATTTATAGTAGATAGGATAAACTTCTCTACTCTTCTTGAATTTGTTATATTTGACTCTTTTCCAGTTTGTCTCCAGAAAGGCATGCTTCCATTCCAGTTGCAGCTTAGTTTTAAGACCAGAGATCAACACAGAATCACTCGCATCATCACTGAACAGCGACCAGTAACTACCTGCAGGTAAAAACCTGGTTATGTACTTTTAGCAGAATCAACTAAAATGTCTTTATAGAAATACTTTTATATCTTTCTTTATCTCATCTCCTTTGTCTGTCTGTCTGAAGTCGGATTTCTGCCAGTAGGCTCAATATGGCAGTGCTTGGTGTTCACTGTGCTCAGCTCTGTGCTAGTTTAACCATGGAGGGCAAAGTTCAGGAGGCACAGAGGCAGCTGAAAGCACAGCAAGACCTGCTCCAACAAGTCAGGTATGAGCCTCTGAGGTCCTTGACCTCTAAACAATGAAGAGGGCTCAAAAAATAGGGATAATGACAACATGCAAAAATCAGCAGCAGGATGTCAATATAAGGTGCATTTGGTCATAAGTCACTGAAGACCAGACTATGAAGTCTGCTTTTCCTTCAGAGTTTTTATTATTATATTAAATTTATAAGAAAAGTAAAGATGCAAATACTTTGTAGAAGTGACTGAAAGGTTAAAAACCCCATACAGATTCCAGGTAGTATAGCCAGCTGCACCAGCATTTCAGAAATGGAGTTTATGATACCACATGAATAAAACAGCTATTAAATCTTATCATAATAGAGAACGAAAGACACAGAGTCCTGCTAAAAACTAATTAAGATACTTTTGTAGTCTCTTAGATAATATGCACATAAAGTTACACATTACGTTGAGTAATAATTGTGCTTAAAGGTAAGTCGATTACAGATTTACACTTGGTGTATCTTTTCTTTCATTTT
>VOQJ01012002.1:0-10140 GCA_015052665.1 Apistogramma diplotaenia | reverse complement strand
TGCTTGCAGTCCTGTCCGCAACCCCATTGGAGGCTTGTGGTATCAGCTAAGGTGTGGTGCTCACGCGAGAGTTACCAACCATATGGGACGCCATCCCACAGCAGTGTGTGGTCACATTATTCTTACTGCCCATTTACTGTTAAATGCTTTATTTCAGTGATATTTCAAAGTGAGAAGTTTATGGACTTGCAGGTTCCAGGTTAACTTTAGACTATGCACACATTTGTAACATGTCAAACTGTTGTCGGAAAGTTCGCCACGTGAAGACTTTTGCTAACTTTTTCATTCACAAACCCCAAATTGTGTCTAGTCTGTGTTGAATTCAGCGTGTCCCTGTTGTAAAAGGCAATATAAAAGAAAAGGAAAAGAACATACCTGCATAATGTTTTGTTTTGGCACAGTGCTTATCCAGTTATGTGCCATGAGCATGCTATTAGGCAAATATCACTGGCTCCTGGTGGCTTCTCCTTTGAGCACAGAGGATTGCAGCAGGCGAGGCCAGAGGCTAAGCAAATATTGTCCATCTAACATATTCACATGAATTATAGAATATATTCTGCATGAGCACTGCTGAACTGCCTGACATATAAATTTGACAGAGTTCTCACAGGTAGTTGTACAGAGTGAGAAGTGCATCATTCATGACTGATAAAGTAATGCCCCGAGAACTTAAATAATTAAAGTTGCTATCGTCTCAAGGCACAGTTTTGCTTCCTCAAAAGACAGTTTTCTTTTGCCACATGGCCAATGTAATTGAAAATATATCTCAAATATTTTCTCAGAATGATAATTCAGTCGTGTAAAATAATGAAATTATTTGTATTAAATCAAATAAATAATTGTCATCAATAAATGCGAGGTAAGGACAGAGTTCGCCATCAGCATATTTTTCCTTACTGGGGTAAAATTGGTTAATTCTATAGAGTTCCAGGTGAGAAGAGATAGAATTGAAACCTTTCTCTCTTTCTCTGCTTCACTGGTTCAAGATAACCACTGCGGAGACCAATGCTTTTCAAATCACCCTGGTGGCCCTGTAAGACTACCAATACTTGGGGAGTCTCTTGATTTAAGAGCTGACAGACAGAGTGAAAACAGCTAGGCTTTACTGTCCTCCGTGGCTCAGGAGCAGGCAGTTCATGTCCAGAGCACAGCTGACATGTTAAATGGCTCATCAGCACTGAACAGTTCATTTGCTAATTGTTTAAAATAACAAAATGCTAGTGAGTTTTGAGGTTGTGGTTCAATTCAGTTCAATTCAATTTTATTTATACAGTGCCAACAGTCGCCTCAAGGCGTTTTTTATTATAAGGTAAAGACCTTACAATAATTACAGAATAAACCCAACAATCAAAACGACCCCCTATGAGCAAGCACTTGGCGACAGTGGAAAGGAAAAACTCCCTTTTAACAGGAAGAAACCTCCAGCAGGGTTATGGCTATGGTTATGGATGGGGTTAAAAAAAATCATTCTTATGTGTTATTGTAATTATCTTGCTAACTGAAAGCAGAACCTGGACTGAGATCTGACCAAATTAATGGAGTGTTTAAAGGCCACAGTCACATCAGTAATGTAGTTTACAGATCAGCTCTGTATTTTTAGTCATAAGATTTTTTTTCCTCTTGCTGTCATGGAATCAGAGAAAAATCTTCTATATACAAAATGGATAAAGATGTAATAACCCTTGATAGTTTTTTTCTGATTAATTACTGCTTTCTTTATCTCTTTATCTACATACAAATAAATACTGACATACCTGAACCCTGGAAATGCACCATGAAGATTGGTTACAGATCCAAGATCACTGAACGAGGCTGGTGATAAAGCAAAAGGCTGCTAAACAGCACCAAAATGTAAAATATTTCTCTGCAAATGAACAAGTGGTGGATGACGTGAACATGGAACATCTTCAAATTATTCATAATCTATAACTTCAAAGACAAGAAGGATAGTAAAGCGGATTCTAGTGCTAAAGTATTAGAGTGATGAACTTGCACAATGTTGCATTTAGAACTTTAATAACTTCGGAACATCTTTATTGGTATTCATTCCAATGATGCTAACTCTCTGCATGGTTGACTATGATCAGCTGTCAGTTCTCCTCTAGTCGCATTTAATGAAAAACATGGTCTCAAAAGCTTATGCCACTCCTGTCTTATGTGTGACAAATCACTAGAATATTGCATATTATGTGTATAATGTGCATTATTATGAAATTGAAAACTGAAGTAACCACAATCAGGTTGAACGCACTTAGCAGTGTCTGAGGTTGTAAACACTGTCAATTTAAAATATACCATAGCTTTTTTTTTAAAATGTAAATTTATTTAAAAGTGACAAATATTAACATCAGTAAAAGAGACACTTCATAGAGGAACTCATGTTTAGGAACTTTAGTTCACGGTGTGTTGTTGATCTGAAGCATAAAAATGAGATGAAGGTGGGGTTTTATCAGCTGTTTTATGTGAAAGTGTACGGTTATATTTTTGTTATATAAAGTTTTGGTTGTAAATCCTTTTGCTGCAATTTCAAAAATTTTCCTATCAAGTTAAATTCAACTTAATGGTCAGGACTTACGTACGCTGAAGGATGAGCGAACAGACATGGCTCTGTCTGCAGCACTTTGATCAGGCCACTTCCTCCTATACGGTACTCATACACGTATACTTCCTCATACTTCCTCACAAGTCCTCACACGCGGTCTGGAAACATGGATGTGGATTACGTCATCGCTTTAAGTTGAACTGCCATTAATAAAGAAAAATAAACATTTATGTAAAATCTTCTTTATAGATCTAAAATAATACAGATTTAGGGACAGATTTCCTAATGATGATGAATCACACAAAATGTGTTTTACTAAGGTTACAATTTACTGAAAATTGTACCAAGTTGGATGCCAAAAAAAGCACGCCTTAATTGTGTCTGATGTAGTTGCTGTAGTTGATACTTGAAGTCTTCATTGCTTGGAATGAGAAGGGGAAAAACTATCAGAATAAAAGGGGTGAGTGCAGTGCCTGTTTATGTTGCAGCCCCACATATTTCTGGTCATCAGTAATAGTGGTATTTTAAAGAAACAAAACAGAACTTAACTGAAATGAACTTAATGTGGACTGACGGAGTGAGGGAGGCAGGGAGGGTGGAGGGGAATCTCAAAACAAGAGGCCCAGGATGCCGCAGTGTTTCAGTGCACACACAGAGCAGCTTTCATATATATTTTTTTAATTTCTCTCTAGTTTTCGAGCTGTTGCATATAATAATGAAATGTTTAACATACAGCTATTTCTAGTGCTATTACTGTGTTAAATATACATCTGAGCGTGACTTTTTAATACCTGTAGCCTCACATGTTCTGCAAAGAAAGAAGAAAAATGAAAAAAAGAATTGCACATTTAGACACACGGCACAACACGGTAACTTCATAACACACGGACTGAGTGATTCTTTACATCCTAAAACTCAGCGGTACTACACAGTACTGTCCTTTTTAAAGAAGAAACCTATGAGGCAATACTGTAACTGTGTTTTAAAATAAAATTAAGCATCCTCTAACGGTTGTACATGAAAAGGTGTGTGAATAACGTGTTTGGTCCTGAAGAAATAGGCAAATATAGAACTTTTCAGATTTCTGAAAGGTCTTTGGGGACTAAATGGCAGTAGATCCGACATGAAAAGATTAAACATTAGATAAACAGAATGTTTCTTATACAGCACATTTTTTGTACTTAAAAAGCTTTAAACAGCATTCATCATAAGCTCTTCAGTATTGTACCCACAGATACTTTGACGTGCAGATTGAAGCAACCAGGGGCTGAACCACCAACCTTCCAATCAGCAGGTAACCTGCCCTGCCTCACGAGCTACAGCCGCAACACATGCTGTCATGACCAACATGACACACAAAGTCACATGTAGAAGCATTCATTCTGGACATGCTCACACGGGTCGTTTGGGAACAAACAACTGATATTGTTGTTCGGATTGGAGGACATGTTGTAATACATAGATTTTCGGTTTATATGGTGGACTATTTTGCAATAACATAGTTCTCCTGTTGATAAATCCTGCAGCCCACCTGAGTCCTCAGCCCTTATTTCTAAATGAAGAGTTCATCCCTTTTGTTTCAAAAGCATATTGACTAATCTTCCAGGTGTCTCATTTATCTGATTTCCCATGTTGTTTTCAAAGAGACACATACATGTAAAACCTGTGCTTACACTGTATTCTTTTTGTATATTAGTCTCTCTGTCACACTCCCTCATGTGACTAAATTATGTATGTTGTTATGGGCAGCACTACACCAATATAAGCAGCAGATCATTTCTAGTGCAGAGCAACCTCTTGTACACATTTTGGAGTACTGTTAATGATACTGTCTGCCTGACTGTTCCAGCAGCAGCTGCTTATATTTACTATAGCATATATATGAGGATCTAATATCTTTAGATAATAGTGGGCAATGAGTAGGTACATGCAGTATCTAGTTGTCATGGTCCTGGGCCTTTGCCAACGTTCAAGCCTTGTTTTTGCATTCTATTGCTTTTTGGCTAATTTCATGTTTATTTTTGCTTCACGTGTTCCTCTTCAGTAGAGTCTAGTTGATTAAGTTAAATGTCTCCCTCAGTGTTCCTCCCTCTTGTGTACCGTCTCCTCTGTGTTTAGCTACTTTACTTCCTGTTTTGTTCTTTGTGCTTTGCTTCAGTTTAGTCAGTGGTCTTTTCTTTTAGTCGAGTTCCCACAAACTAGATTCAGTTACTTGAAGCAAAACATTTTGCAACCAAAACTTTCTGTGACACAGAAAACACAGAAAAGTTTTGAAAGCGAAGCTCACAAGAGTTGGATCAAAACCAGCTAAACTGTAAAGGATTGGTTGTTTCCCACTCACTCAACTTTTCTTTAGCTCATATGTTTTGACTTAAAAACTTGATTTTGGATTGCATGTTGAGAGATTTGCGCAATTCTTTTTTTTAATATTTAATGAAAAAGATATAAGGTAGGGTGTACAGTATACATACCCATAACCATTCATACCTACAGCCAATTTAAAACAACCAATTAACTTAATGAAGGGTTTTAGACTGTGTGATGAAAGCATGCTGGCACAGGAAGTAAACTAAGAGTATTATTAAAAACTAAGGCTGTCCAGGTGAGCTGGAAGTGCGACTCACTGACTCTTTCTCTGTAGAAAATCTGAACTAACAGGATTTGTGTGTATTTGTGAGTTAAAAAGCCTATGACTTCTCTGACCTTTTCAATAAACAGTCCAGTAACATTACAAGCACTTCTGTACAGAAAGTGTTAACCAGTGCCTAAAACCATACTATGGGTATGAGATAGAGTATAAGGATCAGTGAAAGGAATATATTAAATTAATACCTCTAATGTGAGCAATTAATTCAGTAATTTAAACTACAACACGGCTGCTAGCTTGCAGCTAGCACGCTGGGTGCACACTGTGAACCGACTGGAATATACCAAGTTAAAGATTTCATTTCAGGGAGTGAGTGGAGTTATCTGAGGACTCTTAAGGGAAATTTAATTAGATGGCACAAATTAAGCCATTAATTTATTCATGCACACAAATTATTTATTCAGTAGGCCACCTAACAAATTTGTGCAGATAAATCAGAGCTCCATAACTTGTATTCCCCTATACAGCCTAACAACGTCATTGGGTTAAGTTGTTGGAATGTATACTTGACACTGAATCTTAATTATATCTGCTATTTGCATTAAAGTGAAGTGTTTTGCATCTCTAACTAGATACAGGAAAATGCTGCAAACGAAAACACTTAACTTTTATGTGAATCAAGCCGGTTGTATTGCATCACCATGGGGACTATACTGAGGCTTGCTATACAGTGTCAAAAAATCTAATTCTCGAGTACACATATTTTCTGCAACAAAATATGAAATGTTGTGCCTTTTATTCAAGGACGAAGGGAGAATTTTTTAACTAGGAGGCTGTTCTCTTTTTCATATAACAAATAACCCTCTGCATCTTGGATGTATACAGTCATGCAGGATAACTTTTTCATGACCGCCTTTTATGTACAAGCTGTATTTACATTAACAACAAATGCAATAAAGATAGTCACAAACAAGACCCACACAAGTACAGATATAAACCCACAAACACAGTGCCTGCAGACGGTGCGATTTCAGCAATCTTCCAAGTTCACACTCTGAAACATGGGTTTAATAAATTTGGGTATGGCAACACTTCTTTTCATTTTCCACATTTTGCCTCCATCCATATATTTTTAAAATTCATTTATTGGTCTTCAAAATGGTGATAGTGTTGTATTTAGCACTATTATTTCATGCTAGAAATTGGTCGTAGCAGAAGTCAACATGTTATATCTCACAATGTTACATTTTTAAGAGTTTAAGTTTGTTCCAAGCTGTCTTTGGTTATGAGATCATTAGAAAATCCAACTTTCAGCTTCTCTCACAGTGGAATGCAGACCCACTATTTTACGGCCACACCCAAAGATACAGTCACAGTTCTTCCACACCTGCCATCGTTTATCTGGGACAGGTGGAAATTGCATAATGTATACCAACCCTTACAGAAAAGGATCAGTAGAAATGAATGTAGAGCTGGTCAGTGTGATCATGGCCCTATGATGAAACACAACGATCTTGATGTTGGGGTCTCTTCCAAGATAACAAGACACGGATCAATATGGCACCAGAGGTCACGGAATATTACTGTAGATGAGTAGGAAAATGAAGTGAATCCTCCAGAAGAACCAGGCAGCTGCGACCAGTTGAGGATGAGGGGAGCGAGACAGGACAAAAGATAAACAGCCAGAGATTAAGAGTAAGCAGTGATTAAAAGCAGAGTGGGGTATAAACAGTGTGAAAAGAGGTAAATGAAAAGAAATAGTGCATCATGGGAAGCCCCCAGCAGCCTAGGATCACCTGATCTAGACCCAACTATAAGTTTCATCCAGGACCTGCACTCATCTTTATTCCTGATGCACTGCACAACTTTTTCTGTAATCACTGAGGCCTAGTTATTAATCAACAAGTCAATTAACACATTTTACAGATGCTATGTTTGAGTGGCATGAAATAGTACAACCCCAGTTTCAAAGAAGCTTTCTTACAGTAATGTCACTGTTGCCTGTGGTAAATAAAGCATTAAACAACCTTTGGCCCCAAGAAGATGCTGGCATTTGTTGATGACATGATGAACTGTTTTTCTGAACCCATGCTGTGATTTTCATGACAGAATCATGAGGGCCTGAAGATCATGGGCAAGCAGTATGGATCTTCATAATAATATTAATAATAATTTGAAATGTTATGATTTCTTAATTCAAGCATTTTGTATGTTTTTCTATGGTCATTTGTGAATAAAATATGGATTGAAAATCATAGTACAGGGTTCCTCAGGTTACGACGTTTCGTGGTTATGACACATCTCCCATATACAGTACATATATGTACTAATAGTATAGTATAGTACAGTACTATATAAAGCTTTGTTTAGACTTAAGTGGTTTTGCATCGTAAACGTTGTAAACGCAAACATCGTGTGCGGGAACTAGTCGGTGTGCGTGGTGGAAGAATACGCCGTGACGTGGCTGTGGACCAAGGAAGACGGTGTCACCCCAGTCGCATTGTGTGTTAGGACAGGATAAGTGCGTATGTTCCGACTTACGCCGAAATTCGGTATACGACGCGACGTCGCAACGGATCAACGTCGTAACCCGAGGACCCCCTGTATTGTGTTTGTATTTACATTTTAAACAGCATCCCTTTTTTTTTAAAAAAAAAAAATTAGGGTTGTACTGTTTTATGCCCCCAAACTGAGTGTGTGTACAATGTGTTAAGTGACTTGTTGATCAATAACTGGGCCTCAGTAATTGGAGAAAAATTGGTGATACAGTAGCAGAGGGAAAAGGTGCCCTAACATTTTTGGAATTAGGGTTGTAGTTTCATGCTTGAAAATGTCATTTAGGATACATAAATTGATAAATACATACAAACTTAATGAAAGAAGAAGAAGGTACATGCAATATATTCTTCAGAAACACATTATCTAATAATCAGAAGTACTTTTGTCCGTTTCCCACTTTTCTTTAAACTATTTCTCAGATGTTACTTTCTTTATTTATTAAATTACATGTGAAAATATACTTTATGATACATGATCATTTGCTATGTTTGCATGTGTGGCTCTTCCCATTGTGTGTGTGTGTGTTTGCTGATGAGATAGGTGGACACTGATGATTAAGTTGCGTGTACACTGGATCACTAGAAGCACAGCAGCCTCTTAACCTCCAGCTTATAGCCACATCTCCTAACCTCCTCTGCACCCAACAAAGAGCTAACAGTTTGCTAATAGCCTTGAGCATTCGTGTCAGAAGCCTGTTTAGAAAAATCAAATCTTAAGATCTAAGTTGTATTTCTGACATTTATGTTTTTAGCTCAGAGCATTTTGTAAACAGTCTTTGTAAATAGTAAATTGAAAATACTTACACTGTATGTAATAAGCACCTTGTAGCAGTTTAGTGGGAGTAAAAAAAAAACCTTTTTGTTGAAATCCTTTTGGATCTTGTTTATTGGTTAGGAGCAAAGGTTAGAGAATTGTCAGTTGTTTGCTTTTTCTCTTCTGTTAGGGAAGAATAGGGATCATTAGAAATTTTTGTTTGTTGTTTTGGGCACTGCTCAACTGTGAAGTCAATAAACTGCTGCTCAGCACCTTGTATTGTCCTGTGCTGCTGGCTCTTCCTCGGGAATGAGCTCCCCTAGCCTCCTAACTGAAACCCAGCCTGTTTTGTCTGCCACACAAATGAAACAGAAAGTGACATTCTTCACTCATCAGTCATTGTTAAATTGTGCCATAGACAGAAAACCATGAGCGCACTGAAGTCCAAGTTTGAGTGAGAAAACAGGCAAATCTGAGTGTCTGGAGCGGTCAAAAGTGCAAGGATGGATTTATTGTGTGTAAGTGTGTTTACACTCAGATTCAGCTGTTTTTGCCAGAAAATGGTTGTGGTCATCAAATAACGATCATGCTTAAAGAGCCACATAGAACTGTATCAGAATCAATAAGAAGTGTTTGGACTCACTTTAAAAAGACCATAGACTGAGGTTCACAATCAGACTCAGCTCTCTGTAACACAAATAACTTGTTGAAGGGCAGGGAAAGATTGGTTACATCTAAAAAGGCTTGTTTTCTCGCTTTTGTCTATGCTAGAGTAGAAGAGTAAAGGTAGAAAATGTTTGTTTCCCGATCTTACACAAGTACTGTGAGTTACTACAGAAAATTTGTGAGTACTGGATATTATGGTGGGAATTCAAGAACCAAGCTTTTCAAGTCTAAACATTTCTCATATGCTTCCTATCAAAGTTTCTTTGACTTGCCAAATGCATAATTTAAAAATGTTTCCTCAATCCCTCGACAGTAAATGTAATCTGCTCTACATTACAGTTTTAATCAAAGCAGAAATACATACCGCATTCTATTCAAAGAAAAATAAATAACTTTAAAAATGGCTGCAGAGGCCTGGGCCTGCCCCAGACCATTTCCTGTGCATCATTCCTCCTTCCTCACTCTCTTTTTCCCTGTCTATTCTCTACAGGCCGATCAGTAGAGAGCTGGGATGCCCAGATCTCTTTCTCTCCAGTCCACCCTCCTTCAGCTCTTTTCGTATGTTCCAAGCATGGCAGGAGGGCCATTGGCTAAGGCCTGGCTGGGCATCAGGCACTCGCTAATGAGACCTGGTTCCAGGGTGGGCCCCCAGTAAACCTGTCCTGGGAGAGGTAATGTGATCCATGGTTTGTTTTATCAACTCTTTATACCAAAATACAGACTGAATTCCTAACCATGGTTTGCAAAGCTCAAAAACACATAATTCATTCATCAATGGTTTAAAGGCTTAAACTTAGACAATATTCAATATTAAGAAACAAACAAAAGTTCATTTTAAATTATATGGCAGCAAAATGTCAAAAAAAAAACTGGGACAGAGCCATGTTTACCACTGTGCAGCATCCCTGAGGAATTATATTAACGTCAAAAGTCAGAAGAAAAAAAACATAATCTGAGCAAATCATTTTATTTCATGCACACAGGTATTCATTCCATCCATCCATCCATCCATCCATCCATCCATCCATCCATC
>VOQJ01011999.1:18042-30255 GCA_015052665.1 Apistogramma diplotaenia | reverse complement strand
GCACACAGAGGCTGCAGGCAGCTGTGTGTGTGTGTTGTTGCAGACCTGCACACAGAGGCTGCAGGCAGCTGTGTGTGTGTGTTGTTGCAGACCTGCACACAGAGGCTGCAGGCAGCTGTGTGTGTGTGCTGCTGCAGACCTGCACACAGAGGCTGCAGGCAGCTGTGTGTGTGTCCTGCAGACCTGCACACAGAGGCTGCAGGCAGCTGTGTGTGTGTGCTGCTGCAGACCTGCACACAGAGGCTGCAGGCAGCTGTGTGTGTGTGCTGCTGCAGACCTGCACACAGAGGCTGCAGGCAGCTGTGTGTGTGTGTTCCTGCAGACCTGCACACAGAGGCTGCAGGCAGCTGTGTGTGTGTGCTGCTGCAGACCTGCACACAGAGGCTGCAGGCAGCTGTGTGTGTGTGCTGCAGACCTGCACACAGAGGCTGCAGGCAGCTGTGTGTGTGTGTTGTTGCAGACCTGCACACAGAGGCTGCAGGCAGCTGTGTGTGTGTGTTGTTGCAGACCTGCACACAGAGGCTGCAGGCAGCTGTGTGTGTGTGTTGTTGCAGACCTGCACACAGAGGCTGCAGGCAGCTGTGTGTGTGTGCTGCAGACCTGCACACAGAGGCTGCAGGCAGCTGTGTGTGTGTGTTGTTGCAGACCTGCACACAGAGGCTGCAGGCAGCTGTGTGTGCTGCTGCAGACCTGCACACAGAGGCTGCAGGCAGCTGTGTGTGTGTGTTCCTGCAGACCTGCACACAGAGGCTGCAGGCAGCTGTGTGTGTGTGCTGCTGCAGACCTGCACACAGAGGCTGCAGGCAGCTGTGTGTGTGTGTTCCTGCAGACCTGCACACAGAGGCTGCAGGCAGCTGTGTGTGTGTGTTCCTGCAGACCTGCACACAGAGGCTGCAGGCAGCTGTGTGTGTGTGTTCCTGCAGACCTGCACACAGAGGCTGCAGGTGAGGTCAGCGAGCACTAAACTAAATGGATGTATAAAGTTTTCCTCAGCACAGAGATGCTTCCTGACACCCAGAAATTTCACATCACAACTTATTTATCAACAAATTACTACAATTCCCAAATAACATGAATTTAGTTCTGTTTAACTTTAGTGAGAACGTGTTTCTATCAAAGTATGTTTTCAATTTCACTTCATTTGTTACAGCAACAAATCACAACAGTCTCCTGTTATTGTAAAGACCTGCAATAATTACACAGCTGAGTCGTTTCTGTGTGAAAACTTTCCAAAAGCTGAATCATAATTAATAACTTTGTATCATCTGCAAATAAAATAACCTGTAATGTATCCGATGCCCCCCCCCCTCGTGGGAGGTTGGACATCTGTGATGTGTTCAGTGTCAGCCGTCCAAAAGCAGTGTTTCATTCATTTTGTACTGTTTCCTTCTCAAAGTGCCCAATTATCTCTGCAACAACAAGGCTCCTGTGTGATCTCGTTTCCTTCTCCACCCTCTTTAATCTCCACACATCGCCGCGTCCTCTGATCATGTTTTCTCTACTTGAATTATGGCTCTGTGTCACTGGAAGACGTTTAAGCGCCTTCAGACAACTGCGTGTTGTGTTTTTCTAGTGATTTTTCACTGGTTTCACTTCCTGTTAGCATGATAGTCTTCACCTGTGTTCACTGCTTTCATCTGTCGTCCCATCAGCTGTTTGTGATCAGTGTTGTTCGAGGAAGTGAGATGAAGGAGTTGGTGATCTATGCTGTGTTATGAAGCTGAACACATCAGCTGGGTGGAAGCAGGTTGTGTTTAGAGTTTAGTTCTGATCACTGCTGGACCACTGAACGCACCACGAATCCCCAATCAATCCATATGAATTTAGCTTTGATCTGGTAACAAACTGAAGACGTTTTCATGTCTCCTTTATTAAATATTGTGTTCAGAGCTGCAGCGTGTGGCTGTCACAACAAACAGCAGCAGCACAAGTGTTAAAATAATGAAGGTGAACTAAGCAGCGCGGCGGCGTGGTGGTCAGCACCACAGGAAGAAGCTCCTGGGTTTGATTCCACCTTCACTCGGACCTCTGTGTGGAATTCACACGTTCTCCCAGTGTCTGCGTGGTTTCCTCCCACAGCCCAGAGACATGCAGTCAGTGGGGTTAACTGCTGATTGCCCAGAGCTGTGGGTGAGAGCCGTCTCTCTGTGTGACAGGCTGTCTCCCTCCCTCCCTGTGATGGGGGGGCTCCAGCCCTCCACGACCCTGCACAGGAAAAGCTGCGAAGAATGAATGAATGAAACTTGCGATATTTATTTATTTCCTGTGTGATTTTGTGTGGATGTGCACAGGACTGAAGCTGCACAGGAAACCAGCCGTTATCGCCGACTCGGGTTTTAGGTTTTATCAAACCGGTTAATGCAAAGTTACCGTTTCACCTCCTCTGGGCTCCTCGTGGTTATAGTGTGGAGTTAGAATCTGACCTTTACGCCTCCTCATTGGCTGCTCTGACATCACCTGCACTGACCTCAGTTACCCTGAAAACGCCCCAAATCTTCTCAGTTTGACATTATCAGCTGATTACGTATTTTCTCAGAGAATCAACTTATTTGGTTAAATAAATGAAAACGACTGAGGCTGCAGTTTTATGTAGCATTTCCTCTGAAAACGTTCATTTTGGATGCACATATTTGTGGCCGTGCATGATCACACAGCAGTCGGTGTGATGGAAATGTGATCTTATTCACCTGTGCATGGTGGCGCTGCAGCAGTGACACAAACACCACGTGGACTGATGTGAGTCCAAGGACACGGCGGGACATGTGATGAAGAGACATCATCAGTCTGCATCAATTAAGGCTGCAGGAATACAATGTCAGTGAATGATATTTGAATAAAAACACAGGGCTGATGGGAGTGGGACACAAACACAGAGCACATAGAATCTCTCTATTGAAGACGGGCTGAGCAGGAACATTTACCTCCAGAACGCAGCACTCGGATGAACTAAACTGTAAAGGTGACTTATTAAAGACGAGGACAGAACTACAGCAGACGGATCAATGATGACGCCACACTGAGGACTTAAATACACACCAGGTAACCAGGCAACAGGTGAGGGGCACACCTGTAATTACACAGACGAGACAAGGGAAAGCTAAATGAAGCACGGAGCATGTGGGACACGGGACTGTCAAAGGAAAAGAGGGGAGAAGCAGGCGGGACAGAGAGGCAGGAGCACCGGGAACCGGGAACCGGGACGGATCATCAGAACATAACAGGAGCTTAATGAAAACAGAACCTACAAGAACTGAACACCAACGGCTGAGCACGAGGCCCAGGCCCAGGACGGCCCCCCGGGACATAAACATGTCGTCAGTAACTGAAGCTGCTCGGCTGCAGCTCCGTGAGACCAGAGCAGGTGTGTCAGGCTCACTGCAGCTGTTCGTACACTTGCTGTCACATGACTTTAGATATATATTAACCTTTAAATGCAGGATGTCATTTGAACGTCACAGCAATGTTAATGATCTGCTTTTGCTTCATCGGCTTGTTGCTGCAGGACGTCTTCGCCTGTCAGATCACAGTCTTTACAATAAAACATATTAAAGTGAAAACCCCCCCAGCTGTGGACACTCCTCAGTGTGACTCTAAGGGACAGCAAATGAATGTGTGCTGCTGTCCTCATAAATATGAAACAAGTGTGGAGCAAGAAGAATTAAGGAGTAGAAAGATTAATGTTTGACCTATCCCACACACACACTCTGGGCCTGGCAGCTCCCTGATAGCAGGAGAAGCTGGAGTCCGTCCCTACCTGATGATGCTGCCTCCCTCAGCCTAGAACTCCTTGATCAGCAAGGTCAGGAGGCTCCCAGCATGGTGCTCCACAGCAGCGCTGCTAATGCAGTCAGCTGGAGATAATGGGGAGCTTTTGGGAAGTGGACCTTCATCATGACCCTGGAGGAGAGGCAGAAAATTTGACTAAATTATTCATAAGCTGTCACTGAGCCTGATTTCCAAAAAAAGGGAAAGAAAAAGGAAAAAGTGATGAGCTCCATTCAAATAAAGACTTAAGTGTTTTTGCCTGTTACAGCTCTGGATCCTGGGAAGGCTCGGAGTGAAACGCACGAGCAAATCAAAGCATGCACGCACACTCACCACCTCAGGAGCTCCTTTTAACACATATCAAAGCAGAAAATCTGTCAATTTTGCTCTTTCACAGCTCCATCTCACCATTTGTAATCCCACATTAGATGTAGAAGCTGTGTGTGATGAGACTTTATCTCTGCTGCATTCAGTGTGTTCTTCACATTCTTATACAGTCAGAATGATCTTAAGGCAGCACACACACTGCACACACACGTGCAGGCAGCAGCCCTGACCTTTGGGCCAAGGACGCAGGCTCGTCTTTGGTCTAAGGCACAGAAACACTGACAGCACAGCACTTGGTGTGGGTGTGGGATGGAGCCTCTTACACTCTTCTTCCTGTGGATGCTCACCACATCTGGATCTCAGGACGTCGTCCTTTCGGATGTTCTGGCAGAAAGCAGAACGATTGTCTCAGCTACGACAGGTCGTCCAGGTCCCGAAGCAGCAAAGCAGCGTCAGAGCATCACAGCGTTACCACGACGAGGGCTGATGTTCTGTTAATGAAACGTTCGTTTGATGCCAGATGGAAAAGAACAGCTTTTGCATCATCATCTGTGCTCCTCCTGGACCGCCTGGCTTTCCTCTTCTCTCTTGTGTGGGTGGGTGACTGGATGTAGTGTTACAGAGGCGGAGTCTGCTGGAGGTCTCCGCCCTGCTGATCGCACACCTGAGCCACACGCCACATCAGTCACCTGTGGGCTCCTAAAGGCTGGAGGCGGCAGGAGCTGCTGCAGTGAGACGCCCTCAGAGGACTCACCGTGCTGTCATCCTCTGAGTGGGGGGCTGTTATCCTCTGAGTGGGGGCTGTTATCCTCTGAGTGGGGGCTGTCATCCTCTGAGTGGGGGCTGTTATCCTCTGAGTGGGGGCTGTTATCCTCTGAGTGGGGGCTGTTATCCTCTGAGTGGGGGCTGCAGCCACAGAGGAGCAGGGGCCACTTGTTGTGCTGTGTGTCAAAGGCGTTTCAGTAGAAGCAGGTCATCAGTGACTCTGTCGTGGTTCAGTGTTTTGCCTAATTGGTGGACATCACCTGAGCTCAGGACCAACCGTAAGAAACATTTGGTTCATTGGATTGACTCATTAAAATTGCCTTCCATCTGTCCAGCACAGATTGCATTAATAATTCATCACGGCTCTGTATTTTCACTACCCCTTTATGCATTTATAATGTATGTGTGCCAGCAGGATGTTGCAGAGTAGAAAGTTTGCTGCAAAAAGGCCACCAAGTGCTTTTCTTTCTTCTTGTTTGACGTTCGACTCTGAGAAGCAGCTTTGTTGGGATCCATTAGCATGTTTGTGCCCTGCAGCTTTTACAGAGAGCAACGCCTTCAGTCACGGCCCCCCCTGGGGGGCAGCTGGCCCACATGTATATAACTCACATACAAACACATGCACAGGGGCAGACGTACCCCCCCATGAAACACAGACAGCCTCAGTGGGGGAACGAGGTGGAAGGTTGGTGTTAGTTATTATAGTCAGTCAGACCACGTTTACAGCGGGGGGGGGGATTGGAACACCCCCTTTACCTGAGCACCTTATCCTGTGAACAGCAGGTGCTAAAGGTGTGTCCCAGGTGTGAGAGCACAGAGGAGCAGACATCAGTGGCCTCAGAGAGAAAACCAGCGTGTGCACGAGCTGACACGCAGGCTGGAAGCACCAGGAAACAAGGGGAAGTTCACAGAAAGGGTCACATGCTTCAAACCAGCTGCAGTGAGACAGCAGCAAAGGTTCTGAAAGCAGGAAGCAGCTGAAAAGAACAAATGCAGACAAACTCCTGCAGCTCGTCGTAAAAAAGAGGTGCCGGAGAGGTGGAAGAACATTCCTGGAAGAGAAGGACAGAGATGGGATCACCCAGCTTTGTGCACAGAAGAACACTTACGGATCCCCGTACAAGGAAACGAGGTTCTCTCCTAACCCAGAACAAGAGCAGGCAGCACTTCAAACATGTTCTAAATCAACCTGAATCAAGAAGCCAGCCAACATCATCCCATCCGCCAGCTGAACATCATGAAGCTCCAGGATTGGACAACATGCACACTGGATCCTGCAGCAAGCTGCTAGCTGACCTCTCCAAAGGACAGAGGAAACCAGATGAGGAGATAAAGGGTTGATTTTCAAACCTCCAAAAACGGTGACAACGAGAGACGCATCAGGCTGCTGTCAGCCACCAGAAAGCTTCTCATCATCCTGCTGAAAACCTAAGAGAAGAGCAGGCAGGGATCCAGGAAGGACCAGGATGTATCCAGCAGATATTTACACTGAGGAACATCACTGAGCACCGCCTGGAGTGGAAAACGCCACGTCTCATCAACTCTGTGGTCTTCAAACAAAGGCATTCAATGTACATAGAGGCTGTGGAGAATCCTGGGAGCTCGGGGCAGCCGGACCAAGCTGATATTTCCTGGAGAACAGAACTTATCTTAAGCTTTGTTCCAGGTTGGAATGAGTCAGAAAGGACTAGAAAGGCCCAGAGACATCCTACAAACTCAGAGCAGCAAAGCACGCGCAGCTCTTTAAAGTGGCTGTCCTGCACTTCTACCCTGCTCAAAGCCTCCCTGACTTCCCCCAACGCTTCTATTTATCACTGTCTCGCTGTTCCAGCAAAGCCATTCCTCAGCTGGGACAGGATGAGATGTGAGAAATGCTTTTGAAATGTGGGAAAGCAGCTGGCTGCTGTCTAACCTCAGCTTGTGTTACGTCTGACTGGACCCTGATCCAGCCGTGCTTCTCGCTTCTCTGCAGCGCCGTTCGTGCTCAGATGTATTTAACATGTATTAAATATTCATGCAGGGATCGAAGACAAACTCCAAGACGAGACAAAATGATTCAGGAGAGTCAGCTAACACAAGTGTTTGCTCCTTCATTATTTCTTTTTGGCATGTTTGTCACTCACCCAGCAAACAGGCTCCCCGGGGCCCACAGTGGGCCCCACTGGGCCCCTCTATAGAGTGGGCTGCAGAGTGGGGAGTCCTGGCACAGGACTTATAATAACTTGATTGCTCTGAGTGAGCTAAATATATTAATTAGTTTAACTGACAAATATTATTTGTGGAAGTTTACATTTTTCATTTTGTGAGACAAAAGCTGAATTCAGCAAAACCCCTTTACTTTTGTAATCACTGACCTCAGAATTTTAGTAAATTCATTTATCAATGGACACATTATGCAAAGTATATTAAAAAAATGATAAAACTCTGTGGGCTGATTCAAGGAGACTTTACTGTCATTCGCATCACATGTGGTACGAGGTGGAACGAAATTGTGTACTCACGGTCCGATTACACCCAGACATATAAGATCAACAGGAATAAAAATAAATTTAGATAAAATAAAATAAAATAAATAAAATTTAAATAAAATAGCAACAAGATAAATACCATATATATATATATATATTTCCCCTTAATAGATATGTTATATAGACCTAATTGTGATATGTACAATAAAGTCACTTACTGCACATGTGTCCTTAGCCATGTACATAACCTGCTGAACCACTGATGCTGTGGTGCCTGTGCCTGAAACACTGGGCCACCAGAGGCCTCTGCTCTTTGTTAACTTTCTGAAACCAATTTCAAATTTCAGGGTCCAGAAGCCTTTCACACTAGAAGAAATGCGAGTAATCCCTAACGAGCATGTAGGGCACTTACAGAGCTGAAACTGTGTCACTTCAAAAACCAGTGCGTTCATGTCAAAGACAGCTGAACTCTTTCAGATTCACTCCGTCTTTGTTACACCGCGGTCTTCATCTTTAAAGCGGGAATCAAAGGCACCGTGTGCCAAAGGGAAATCCTCACTTTGCTTCCCCCAAAGCTCCTACAAAAATTACAATCCCAGAATTATACCCAGCTTCTTCACATGCTGCTCAATGAAGCAGGAAGTGTGTGTGTGTGTGTGTGTGTGTGTGTGTGTGTAAACTGAAAATGCACAGTGAGAATCAAGAGTATATGAAACTAGATTAAAGGGACTCATCCAGTTATCAAGCCACTGCAGACAATCTCTGCTGCGTGATAGCAGAGCCATTCAAAGAGAAGGACCACAGCACCCAGACCCCCCCCAGTCTACTGTCCATGTCTGTATGGGGGGGCTGTGTGGGCTCTACAGCCACATCTATAGATTGAATTAAGCTGGTAAGAGGATTACTGTTGACATGCTGCAGCTTGTTTCAGCACTCTGATCTGTCAGGATGGACTTTCATTCTGCTTCTCTTTTCTGGAGACAGTTTCCATCCAAATGTGGAAACAATTATTTGAATTTTCAGGAATATTTGCAGAAGAAACCAATTAATGATCAGTTGGTGCTCCAGTTCTGTACTAACAGAAGCACAAAACATCTGAGACACAGTGAAAACAGCACCTACATGCTGCGACTGTGACTGTGACCCTCAAAGACAGCAGAGACTATGAAGGAGGAGCCGTCACAGAGGACTCGGCTTTTCCACTTCCACTTCGTCTGCCGAGATGAGAACCACAGTCACAACCAAGCAGATGAGCCCAGGTGTGCGAGGCCAGCCCAGGGACCGCGGCTCCACCCCAAGGTGGGCGTGTGGTACGGCCTACATACTCGAACCCTCCAGCCGACCCCACCCTTTAACGGCTCAGGTGTTGCAGGCATGACGTACTGGAAGGAGGCACCTGTGTAGGTCCAGGTCTCTCAGCTGACCCGGGAACGCCTTGGTGTTCCACTGGAGTTGATGTGGGAGAGGGAGGTGTGGGCTTCTCCACCCGGCCCCGGATGAGCAGCATTAAATGGGTGGATTTGGTTTGGAGGGTCCTGCCAGCTGCAGAGCGCTGCCTGGCTCTTCACTGCAGTGGAGGCAGAGCATCAAGGCCCCGGAGCCAGATGCTCCTCCCTGAACTCGGCACAATACTCTGCCCCTCATGGATCCACACTTATGAAACTTAGCTCGGACTTTTGAAGTACCTCCATGTCGAACCTCTTTCTGCTCCTGCATGTGGCTTTTTCTCTGACATGGCCAGGGGACTCCTTGGCAGCTGCATCAGCTTCCTTTCTCTGCTTCATTCATATTTTTCCCGATGACCCAATTTCCCTGGTTTAGGCAGCATAAAAAGATGAGGCACAAAGGCAATTTTTCACAGAGCTTAAAGCCTTTTTCATACGAGACAAATTGTGCAAATGGAAAAGGGTCACAAAACTGCTGTAATGTAATCAACAGTGAACGGAGCCGAGTCGTATCACACAGTTGTGTAAGAGCTGATTATGGTAATGCACGGTGCTGCTCCTGTCAGGTACTGTAGCCTACTGTACGTACAGTCACATCAGCTCACACTGAACCAGGAGAGAAGGTCTGTAAATATAAGTTAGCAAAGTCAACAATGTCTCCACATCGAAGCGCTTACATGAGAGCATGCAGCGCAAAGGCATATGGAGCTCTTCAGAGTCAGACATCATTTACAGTCAAACGGATCCAAATGCATTTGCAAAGGCGCGAGTGAGAAAAACAGATGGCAGATCGTTTGTTTCTCAGACATTTCATCGCCCTGATTGTGGATTCATTTGAACTCACTCCAGGGACCTCGCTTAATGATCTGTGTACCTACTGAAGTCGGCCTGCAGGATATTGATGCCTGTCTGATGAACTAAGAAGAGCTTGACTTGCAGGAGCAGCTCTGGCTCTCCTCCAGGTGAGCTGTGTGGTTGGTGTGGCTGGAGAATCAGAATGAGGCCCCTCTGCCTTGTTCTGGCCTTTGGCCCTAAACTAAATGATTATTCCTCACATTTTGGCTAATGACTTTGGGACATCAGCATATCCTGTTCTCTAACACACATCAATTAGCTGGGAATGCACGAGTGCCTGAAACATTAATGTGGGCAGAGTGCTGACAGCAGCAATGTGACTGAGCCGTACCTGCTGGACTCTTAAGTAGTTCTGATAACTCTGGTTCTGATCCAGAGTCAAAAGGTCCCAATTTGGAGAGTCAGAACTTCAGTTCGTTGAATCAGAAGTAGACTCAATTAGTGAAAATAATCAGGATTCTACATCAGCACAGTAAGACACGCACAAGCATCCAGAGTGCTCATTATGAAGCATTCGGATGTTTTCCTGCTTACAAACAGGAAATAAATTAGAAACTGACGAGACGGGAGCTGAAGTACCTGCAGGGCCCGAGAGCCTTTATATGGTGAAGTGGTGTTTGAAGCCAGATCAGGATCGTCCTCCAGAACTACACGATTTAACGTCTAAACAAGAGAAAAGCTGCAAGAACTGTTTTCAGGCAGGACTCAGAGTCTTGTGCCACTGACCATCTCACCTCCCTCATGTTCAGTGCTGCTATATTTATTCCATATGTGCCATTCCAATAGCAATAATCATCACAATAAGTGGCATGCCTTTAGCAGCACAGTGAGCGCTGTTCTCAGGCATCATATTTATGAGACTGAGCAGAGCTTCCTGTGAGGGCCGACCGGCCCCCCAGCCGTGAGGGCCGGTCGCCCCCCCAGCCGTGAGGGCCGGTCGGCCTCCTACCTTTTGGTAGTTTGGTAAAAGCAAATGTGCATCAGGTTTTTAGGTAAACAGAACGTTTGTCGGTCCTGAAGCACACGTGCTGGAAGCACATTGACTGTTACGATTTAAATTGTGACTCGCAGCCAAATGGTGCAGTGAGTCCAGTTCTGTGCCTACAGGTACAGTCTGCATCTCCAGGTAAGGACCTCCACCCAAAACACACTGCTTCACCTACATGTTTAAGCAATGTCAGGAAACACGATTAATGTTTGTGTTTGGCCAAATAAGGAAAAAGTAATTATTTAAAATATTGATTTATCTCTTTATTTATTAATGACAGAGAATTTAACGTGTGGTAGGTTTCATTCTTTATCTCCCTTGTGTCAGGAAAGTGCTGAACCAGTCTGTTCTCCTTCTACACAAAAAGCTCAAAAATAAAGGAACATTTTGAAAACACATCAGTGGGGTAAATCAGTCATGTTATCCACATTGATATGGATAACATGACTGATGTCTTCACTCAAGTAAAAGTGGAAAAGTTCAGGCTCACAATAAGAAAGTAAAAGTAGCTCATTGGAGGACGTTTCTTTGTAACTGAACCGTGTGCTGCATTAATGTAATAATAATGATGTTACATGGGGATATAAACACATCAATCTACAATCGAATTCCAATGAACGCACTCAGCTTGAGCACTGTAGGACTCAGCAGCGGTTTTCTGCAGTGTAGAAGGTGAGTCTGCTGCCACACCTGATTACAGCGCTACAAATGATGCATACATTACATGGCTTTGCATCTTTGATGCCTTGACTGGTTGGATCCCCGACTGCTGCAAGACACTGAACCTAAGTTGCGTTCATTGCACTTAGATGCAGAAAAAAAACCCAGCCGTTGTGTGAAAGGGTGAAGGAAATGTTGTACACAGTAGAAAAGCACTATATAAAACCATCATTTAGAAAGTGATTTTAACAAACATCACAAACATGCGAAATCATTAAGAAATCATTACCCTGAATTATCAAATAAATGATAAATACATAAATAATTACTGGGCTAAACAGCAATGCACGTAGGTTTGTCACCTGTCAGGTGGAAACATCTGCAGTCAGAACTTCTCTGTGTTTGACATCACACAGCTGGATAATAGAGGTGAAAGAGAGCGACAGCAGGAAAAATAAAGGAAATGAGCCAAAGGAGGACAAAGGAGACAAGGAAGTGCTGCTAATATGGGGACTGTGTGAGCTGCAGGACTGTTGGTGGTTTCATCACTGCTCTCAGAGGCTGATGAAAACCAGCAGGAAACAGCTGAAAGCCAAGCAGCCAGAAGCCAAACACAGGTAGTTCCTTTCCCTCGTATGGAGTCTATATTGAGCCCATAGTACAAATGGAGTGTTATGAAAGCCTGAAATGAGTCAAGTCTCACTGGCATCATTGTGCCGCCCATCGGAGTAATAGACTGGATGCATTATCTCCTCCTGGCTGGGGCCTCAGCTTGGACCGGATCCCTGAGCAAAGTGATTGAGAAGCGAGAGGAGTCGGGAATGAGGCGAGTGAGCCAAAGCAATAATATACGATAAAACACAGCAGCTTCACTGCTGTCGGGGGGGGGGGTTGAGAGGAAAAGCATGAAATGATTCCAGATGACAGACTGAGCTGTTGT
>VOQJ01011999.1:0-18022 GCA_015052665.1 Apistogramma diplotaenia | reverse complement strand
GAGAAAAAACCGCGGGGGTTGTGGGGGGGGGGGGGGGGGGGGGGGTTGAGAGGAAAAGCATGAAATGATTCCAGATGACAGACTGAGCTGTTGTAGACTGACAGTCTGTGGTGCTCTGCGTGCCTGTGTGGTACCTTGCACATCCCACACACAGGCTTCAGCAGTGTCAGGCTGAATGGGGAGCCCACTTCCACACAAAGACTCGACTCTGCTGAACTTTTCAGAGGATAAAAGTAGGAGCCATTCTGCAGCATCACTTCTGTTGTGAATAAGTTGCAGGGCTTTCTAATAACCTGTATTGCAACAGTGGAAGTAATAGCACTGAACCTTTGGACTGAGACAAGCAGCCATGTTATAATGAGGGATGGAAGCACTCAGCCATACAGCACCGCTCTTCCTGTTAGGATCCTTAAATTAAAGAAGCAAACGATGCGTGCAGCAAATTCTTGGCCCTAAATCTCCACGGCTTCCTTCCTCTGGGTGGAATCTCACTCCTCTTTCTACCAACTCAACTCTCATCTGCTCCACTGAATCTGCTCTGCTCTCACAAAGGGAAACAACCGGCTGTCTTTAGTGTATCGTTGGATTGGAACAGTATTTATCTGCGGGCGATTTTCATCAGCAAGGCAGAGCAGCTACTTCACCATAAATGTAACTGATGACCACTCCAACACCTCTCCTCTCCTCAGCGACAACAATACAGGACAACAGGGCTGCCGCCAGCAACATAAAGCTACCAACCTACATGCTATTGCCTCAACCTTGGAGAAGCTACGCCACGTGTGGCGACACGCTCGGGTTACTTTAGCGAGCTGTGACAACGCCGCTGTGCAGCCGCTCATTTATTTCATATAACGTTTGTGCTGTTGCAGCTAATTTCAGTGAGTCTTTGAGACTTTATTTTGAAATCCGATCTTGCTCCTTCCCTTCCTGACTGATCAGACGGGACTTGGCAGGCATGCATACTTGCTCTGAATGGTATCCGTAATCATCTAATTAAGCAGGAGAAAATGATGGAGGGTGCCCACATCTAGACCTGGAATGCACCGGCATTCACTGACCTCTTAAAACACTTTACACAAGGTGTTCACGGAGACACGAGGAAATCAGAATCCTGAGAAACTGAACTGTAAGGAAAACGAATAAAAACAACCAGAAAATACAACAAAAGCAGAACATGACTGAAAGAACCGAGAACACTGAGCCAGCAGCCCAGGACCATCACAAAAAGGTGCTCCTGGCTCTGGGGGGCATCTCTTGCTCGCACACTCTGTGTTTAAGTGTTCCTTCTTTCTTCTCTTTAGCACTTTTTGACCTCCGTGCCCACATCTCCTTTACCCACGGCCTTCCCTTTCCGTTGGCTGCAGGGTCCTACGATGTGTTCAACCACACATGGAAAACAAGTGGCAGTCTTGATTGATGTGTCCTTTACACAGACAGCCAAATGAAAGCCCCGTTCTCTTTGAGGAAAACGCCTCCAAGCATGTCCATCTCCACAGGATGAACTTCTTTTTGCAGAAAGCACATTTTCCTTTGCCCTTTCTTTGACTCCACAATCATTCTTGCCTGTAAATATCAAAAGCTTGGAAGTTTTTCCCCTTATCCCTTGGATTTACATGGATCTGCTTTGGTTTCTGTAAGTGTGTCCCTGGTGTCCCCTGAAGCTGGATCAGTAGCAGTGTTCACTCCACCCTCATACAGTATTTTTCCTGGAAATCACAAACCACAGTTCTCTGTGTTTCCTCAGCTAGCAGGGCCGAGTCTTCATGATGGTTGGCATGTTCGGAGGCATATCAAGCTCTTGCATATAATTAATTTCTTCCACTGCATTGCAGCATCCTCTTGAGAGGAGTGCATGCCTGTATAGGCTTTGCGTCATCTGATTTCTCTGACCATGAGAGAGCCTTCTGCATATAAGCTGCAGCATCGTTCTGCTCGTTTCTCCTTTAATAGAGACGTTGAAGCTTTTGTCTGCAGCTTTATGTCGACGCCTCACGAGCTCCTCAGGCTGTCCTTTTGTCCACTGCTGCAATAACAGAGTCTCCGAAATGTTTGTTCTTATTTTCAATGTTGTTCAGAGGTTTTAATCTGTGAGGATCGCCATCAAAATCTGGGCTCCCGTCTTAGACGCAGAAGAAGACGTCGACTCTGCTGTTGGATCAACAAGGCAGTGATTTCATTTTGCTTTTCATTACCAAGAACATTTCGCTCTGCTCACAGTTTCTCAGAGCAGCGAGTCTGTGATGTTAAATGAGCCCGTTCACCCGAAAGCACGACGATGTCGGTGCATCCAGGGATCAGTGGTATGAATCTGAATTATGCTTCCATTTGTGTCCATGATAGGCTTCTCGACGTTGGTAACACCATAATCACCGTGTGGTACAAATGGATCTGCTTTCACATTTAATCCTTTCAGTTGTCTTTTTCTAAATGACTCCATACATATGTGCTTCTGCTTCCTGCACAGCTTCTCCTCACACATGTTAGTTCTTAAGCAGCTTGTGGACCAGTCAGAGGAGCCACCTCAGCTTCAGCAGCACACGAGCAGATGTAATGCTTCTGGAGCTGAAGCAGGAGGACCTCGGTTTGCATCTCCTGCGTCCAACATTCAGATAATGGCTTCATATCTGAGTGGAGGAAATGTGATGTTGAGCCTCAGTGGAATTAGTTCTTTAATTGCCTCCACAGGTGAAAAGAGAGAAGTATCAGGATTTGCAACAATGGCTAAATCTGTAGCTGCATCATCTGTGTGCACAAAAGCTTTTCCTGCTTCACAAAACCATTGTTTCAATCTTCTATGAGATCTGTTAAACCAGGCACTCTGTGATTCTGTTCCTCCTCGGGACACGAGACAATAACCGATTCATGTGCTGCCTTTGTGTCTGCAATCAGCTGAGTCAGTCTGAAGGGAACATCCTTGGCATTTTCTTTGTTTGTCTCGAGCTCTTTAATTTCACGAGTGAGTCCTTTAATTCTTCCCACACTCATGTTCCTGCTGAAGAGTATCAGTTCTTCAAGCCAACACCTTCTAGTAGCTTCACTGTCCATCTTTCCTGCGTTTGCCACGTTCCAGTTCAGGAACAGCATTCACCACAGACTGACATCAGCACGGCTTTCATTACGACCTCAGCAAGCAGCTCGTCACCAACGGGCTGCAAACGTGCTGCCAAAACGCCAAATGACAGCGAAGAAAAACAGAAGGAAACAGCAACAACACCTGTCATGGCTGTGATGCACAAACCAGGAGGGGAAACGCTGCAGGAATCCATCCAGGCAGCTCCAGATTCATCAGGATCTGCACACTTGTATGTGGGTGCAGAGATCCTGAAAAGCATCCTGCCTTACAGGAGGCTGCTTCTTCTTTATTAAAATGAGCAGAAATGCTGCAGCACCACAGTCAGTGACCTGAAAATAATGAGAAATAACCAGACAAGAGGGTCAACACAAGAGTGAGTCCTCCTGACCCTCAGTGTCGGCATGCCACCTGAGGAGCGAGCAGGTAAGTAACCCACGGTAGCAATTACCACAAACTCATTACCATGGCGACAAATGTGGCTCACGACAATAAAACGGAACAAACCTCGAGAACTCCGAGCAAACCTCAAATCCTGCAACGTGCCCAGAGATATACACATGCAGTTATAGATGCATACACAGTGTGTGGGGGCTGAGAGCTACACACTGTGCTGCAGGTCCTTCCTCAGGCTCTTCGTCACAGTCAGAGACGCAGAAACGTTTCGTGTCACAGGGATGAAGATGCTTCCATCGTCTGTCAGGAAACTCTTTTAGCATTTTGTCAGTAAATCGGTTTTTTATTACTTTACACATCATTTATGCAGTGAAAATGAACCAGATCAGTGAAGTTTAGTACTTTGATTTAGAACAGTAGATTATGATCTCAGTGTGATGGATTATCCTTATGACGGATATTGATGCTCGTTAACATTCATTACCTCGAACCTCGGCACAGTTATTCAAATATGGTCAAACCAGCGAACAGATGATTTGTGGTTTTACGTAATGAAATGCTTCTTAAAACTTTATGTATATGATTTATATGAGACCTCATTTTCTCATCTATTATCACATCGAAAATCTGATTTTCATCAGTTTTTACACCATCTTTAGCTGCACTTGTGAGTTTGACAGTTTCCCAAAACAAATTTGATTTCATTAAATTTAATCACAGCTTCTTCCTGTTCAGCCACCTTTTATATATTGGCACCTGTGACGTGACCACATGCAGCAGCTGTTTTAGTCGCTTAGTTTAATGTGAATAATACAAATGTTATTCAGTACAGAACCTTGGGGGGCGCCACATGCAACGAACTTTCTTTAAACAAACAACAGCCAGGATGCGTTCGCCAGCCCAAAGGGGCAGCAGGTCAGGCAGCACGTCTGACCCCGCCCCCAGGTTGACCCCGCCCCCCAGTCGCTCACTGAGGGTAAGTTCAGAAACGAGGCAGGCCCTGCGTTTGGGTGAATCCATGTTAGTATGGACCAAAACCTCTGAGCAATGTTTCTAACGTCTTGTTGAATAAAGCAGTTCAAAAGGCAAAATACCCAGTAAAGGTTTAACCAGCTGAAGCTAATTAAGCGGCCAATAACATACATGATCTTTCTATGAGCGTAAACAGTGAAGCCGACACTCTGTAAGGACATAAGGTGGAAGCATCAGGCGTTCATGATGAAAATGCATCTGAACAGATGGATGCAAAAGGGATGTGAAATGACAAAATAAAGCAATAACTGATTGAAACTGAGTTAGATGAAAGCAGTTATTGAATAATAAACAGAGCTTGTGATGAAGCAGAAGCCCCACCCTGGGTAAAAGACCCTGAGAAGCCCGTCTCTCATTTTCTCTGTCTTACATCCGTCATTATAAAAAGTGCCGTTTATGAGGGAAGGGGCCTGAAGGGCAGCAGTTACATAAAATAATTGAAAAAAGAACCAATGAAAATAATAAGCTGTGAAATGTATGTGAAGTGAAAATGACTGAAGAATTCTCAGCTGATATGTGACATTAATTTGATGCCGTTTCCTGGTGATAATGTAGGGCTATTCATCGCTCACAGTATCATTTATTATTAAAGTAACTTTGAACTTTCTAACAACGACCATCCTGTCAGTCACAACATGATTCAGCATGAGTGTACAGACTGGAAGATGGCTGGACCTCATGGTTATACTGGCAGGTAATATTTGACTCCGGCGAGAACGCAGGCAGGAGCAGAGGGGCGCTGCTGTGCTGCTGCAGGACGCTCACAGGCACAGGGCAGTGTGCCTTCAGGGCTCAGGACGGGCCGACCCACCGCGGTGCTCCTCTCAACACAGACTGGGAGAAACACTTCAGCCTGCAGGACGAACATGCTGAGCGTCAGTTACATTCGTCATAGTTTTCATCCTTTCAGGTCGTTTTTATTTCGTTATCGTCTTGTTTTCGTCATAAAAAACGGCTCGTTGATGAAAACGATGACAGAAAAAGTTGATCGGCTGAATCAACGCTTTCAGAATCTTTCTGTATGCCAGCCTGAGCCAATCTTAGTGAGGTGGAAGGTCACATGAAGATCTTCTCTGTGGTCTTGTTCTAACACATGAATCCGTGGCCTGAGAGTGATCGTGGCGAACACGTTAACAGGGTTTTATTTTGACTTTACAGGAATCTGTTTCCATGTTTCTGCTGATGTCAGAAATGTCCACATTAGCTCTGATTCAAAAGCCATGAAATCAGAAAGCTTCCATGGGAGTGAATCCTGTTCTAGTCACTGAGCTGCTGTAAAGGGACCCCTTGATGTCAGGAACCCTTTGCACCGGCCCAAGAAAGCCATGCATAATTTAGGTCAATTTATTGTGAAGCTACTCATTGGCTGATGAGCTGTCAAGAAAGGCAGCGACAAAGCTGGGCCTCTGAGGGCAGCAAACAATCCTGCCTAACAAGCCTCTCCTGGCAGCGTGCAGCACAAACAAACACAACAGTGTTGGCAGATCAAATGAAAGCAGACAAATAGAAAAGTTTGATGCGAAGGAGGTTGTTAGCGAGGCACACGGATCACACGCACACATGCACACGTCGCGGGAACGTAAGTGCGCCTTTGACGATAGGAGTGCTGCATAAAAGCCGGAGTCAATGAGACCTTCTGGAGTAGGCATGCACACAATTATATAATCAACACCATATTCTCCAGCCCCTGTGACTCATCTCAGAGAGTTCGGGCTCTCTGCTGTTGCTGCCATCCATTTGGTGTCTCTGTGCTGCATCACTTGGTGGAACTGAGACTTCGAAGGCATTCATAGTTTAATCAATTAAACACTGTCAAGTCTCAGGCTGTCTAACAAGCAGAAGGGGTGGGGGCGGGGTGGCGTTTGCAGGGATAAGCCTTTCCCCTTCAAAAGAGGCCTAATTTGCTGTGATTTAAGCTTAGAGCACATTCAGGGCAAAAGTTAGGATGCGTTTTGTAGCATCTGATGGGAATTCTGAGGTTTTATGTGTTACAAAAGCAAACATTAAAGGGTCAGAGGCACAAAATGTAACTTCCTCTCTGCTGAAGTGTCGAGCCGAAAGGCATCTTTGTGAAAACCTCTGAGTCATCACGCTTTTACTCACCAGCGTCCAATCGGGATGCCACGTTTTCCGGCTCGGGGAAATCTTGATTCGGCACTCTCGTGTTCCTCCGAGGTCGTGATGGTCCCTGAGGGAAACACTCCGTCATTCCGGCGTCAGCTCAGGTTCAGGACGCAGGAACTCTGCGTAAACAGCAGATGCCAACGTGAGATCAGATCACGCAGAATCTCCCTTCATCTCCCAGCTGATTCTGCAGGAGAGTCACACTTCAGCTCCCATTTCACGCTCCTGCATCCATCAGACCATGACGGCTTCCAGCCATCTGTTACCTGTAGGTGTTTTACACATCCCAGCAGAGAGGCTGCTAATCTGAAGCAAATTAGCTCCATTTATTTCCTGCAGAGAAGGTTAACATTACGGTCTCAAGGACATTTCACTGATCAGTTGGCTGGAAGCAACTTCTCCTGACACCAGCCAAGCAAAGGTTGCTGGCACCGCTTTAACACGCTGCTCCTCTGCCCCTGAGCGCGAGCAGATGGTGAGTTCTGGCACAGCTTTTCTTGGCTGGAAAACACCCTTTGATTGAGATGCCCATTCTTTTACATGTCTAAAATGATGTGTCGAGAACAAACAGTGGGAAAAAATATGGAAGCAAAGCCAAATGATATCCTGCTATGTATGCAGTATCTTATGGACCATCTGGATGGTTCCTTTGGCTCTTTGGTTTCACTGAAGCAGGTTGAGCAGCAGTGCTGCGTGATGTTACTTTTAAAAGCACGAGCACTCAGACTGAAGTGTTACTTGTTGTGTTAGCAAAAATAAGCTTTGCAGTTACACACACTGAGTGCTGGACTCACCTCAGAGCCCAGCAGCAGGTGTGGCTGCTGCACACCGACCAATCAGCTGCTCAGCAGCTTCATCCCCAGAAATGTTCACTCTTGTTCTTTCCAGCACCTGTTCTGGCTCAGCTCACAGGGTTAGATACTAAATGTGTGTGACACAGCTCTGTGGCTTCAAGTCATATCTAAATAAAAAAATACACATTTACAATTTAAATGATGTATAAATTATATATATAAACATTTTTGCTTTCAGAAAAACTTCCCGAGTATATAAATATCTATACACTGTGGTTACTTACACACGAACACTGTACAGATCACAGCACACTTCCTCCTGACATATGGACTCTTTTCTATTCCTGTCACACTGAAATTCATTGATCAGTTATAGATTATAATCACCTGACAAACAGACCTCAGACTCCGGCTTCGGTGGAGCCGTCGATGTGGGCGACAGTAAAATTAATCAAATAAATAACGTGTCAGAGGTGCAGTGATTACGTTTATTACAACAACAAGAATGCAAATATTTAGAAAATAAAATCTTATTTATGAGGCAGCTAAAATAAATTCATGTTTTTATACCAAAGAATTCAGAACTTAGTCACTAATTTTTCTGTTTAGGAATCCTTGTAAATAATTGTAATTTAATCAAAAAATAATATGATTTTAAAATTCTGCTTTTTTGTTAAACAGTGAATTTAAATTTAAAAACAAAAAATAGCATTAAAATGTAATTTTGACTAAAGAGATTTCACATGCAGGTGGATCAGCTACTGATTTTAGTAATTACCAGCACAGTTACAGTAACTCAGAGCGTGACCTTACACTGGTGGGCTGATAGGTGTGGCTGTGGGGTCACGGAGGAGGTCCCCTGAGGGGACGTGTGACCACACTGTTCCCATCTGCAGCTGTGCAGCGACTGCTGAAGGCAGCTTACAGTAGAAACATATATTTGTGTGATCTGGGAAGTTAAATTTAAATAGTTTCTGAAACAGTTTATGACGTTGTGCTCAGAACAGACACGTCACCACTGTTCTGAGACCCTCTGAGACCCTCTGAACGAGCCTCTCCACCGGTGACATCACCCAGCATCCCTGCGCTCTCACTAACATGCTCGGTATAACGAGCTGCTCACTTGAAAAAGTAATTAAGCAGCTGATTGTTTGCATTGCTGAAAACATCAACACTGTTTTCCAGCTGAGTTCATATCTTCTGCCTCTGCTGATGTCTGAGTCGGTCAGAGGAAAGGCCTCGGTTCTCTTGTTGTTCTGCATTAGCTGCAGTAATCAGCTAATGGCCAGCTTTGGTCACAAACCACAGGGCTCCTGAAGGCTGTGTTACACTCAACATTAGCCTTATATTGTTAATGACAGCACATGTGGGCCCGGGTTCCTAAGTGACTCCTGGTAGCATGCCTTCTAATTCAGTAATTGGTAGAGAGAGCGAGCACACAGAGAGGACTGACCCTTTTCTGCCTTTCTCTAATTAGCAGTATTAGACAAAGAGCCCTGGGAAAAGACAGATTGCCTCCCATCTCGAGTGTGAGATCACTCATGTTGGAGTGGCCCTCTGAGCAAACTGAGTGCAGCGTGGCAGCATCTGAAATAAAGCTGGGAACGCGACACACCTCCCGTGGCTCCAGAAGGACGAGGGCCGTACCTCGGACTTCAGCTGGGATGGATGGGAATGCTTTCACCTGACAGAACGATTCATCAGAAGCATGTTTGTCTGGTAAACGACCTGCTGCTTTAATACAGTAAAGGAACGACACACTGGGAACTCAACACCGTGGACTTTAATTAATGTAATTGGATTCTATTCAATCATTTAGGCAGCAGACAAAAGCAAAAGAAATGTGTTTTCATGATATTAAAAGTATTTTATAACCATTGTATTTTTTAATTAATGAACTGAAGCAACTGTGTGAAGATTCTGAATATTCAAGCATGAGTGTTTATAATAGGAGCCACTAGGTGACGTTTGGGACGTTCATGACTCCAAAATCGTCTTATTTCCTGTTTCTGAGGCCTTCGAGGATCAACGACCCACTGCTCACAGCAAAGGTGGTGTCACACCTGCTGCTACAAGCTACATGCAGCTCTCAGTGCCTGGAAGCTCACACGGGTGAAGCTGCTGGTGGTGTTGGTTTTTAGCACCATCACAGCCCCTTACTGGATCCCAGCTGCTAGCTAAGTTTAAATGGCCCTAGAATTGCAACCACATAAGACAGAACAATACTTCTTTTTGCACATGAAACCAGAGGACTCACACTTACATGTGGTGCCTTCACTGTGTGCCAGAGGGCTGCATCCCTCCTCTAACGGGTTTGCAAAAAACATGTAGCTGTATCGTGTGCATTAGCATGTGCTTTAGCATGTGCAGCTATAGCATTTCTGTAGCTAGCATAAGATGTAGATTCAGAAAACTGTTTTCAGTGTCTTTGTGGGTCAGTGCACGTGTTAGCTACCTTATGTAGCTGCTGTGGATTACCCTCATGCAGACGGTTGGAGTACGAATGTGCGAGTGCAGCCCGGAGCTCCTGGGTGCTCAGCTGCATTTATGAACATGTAAAGTTCACTGGATCCACTAAAATGTACATGTTAGTGTTCATGCTGCAGCTTCACACGGAGGAGCTGCCTTTCCTGAGCTCAGGTCTTCCAATAAGGTTTTACACATAACATGAATAATGAAATGTGTTACTGCTGTAATCTTCACATCACTCTTTTCATTCTCAGGTGAAGCTGCGACAACAACACCTCCTGTAAGAGTATCATCTAGCAGAGGAGCACATATCCGAGCCAGTACAGGCTTGCTGTGGGTACTTGTGCAGCCTGCATATGAGAAGCTGTTCTCCAAAGCTGAAGAGCTGCTTCCAACAAGAGACACTTGGAAAGAATCGTAATAAAACGCATCATGTCGCTGTGAGCCCACGATCACAGCAGCAGTTTCAGCACGAAGCTCTTTGGCTTTACAGTGAATGAAATCATGCTGCCCAGTTTGTGATGGACCTCTGTTACCATCACCTACACCACAGATGAGTGAAAACAAAGTAAAGTAAAAGCGTTTGTATTTTTGGCCGTGCTCGTTCCCGCGCTGTCAGCCAACACGCCGTCACAGAGTGACAGACACTGAGCAGCAGCGGGTGTGTGAAGCCTCAGGAAATCAACCTTTTGTTGAAGCAGCTGGATGGAAAGCTTCAAGACTTCATGGGGCTTCATCTGGCCATTATTAATTATTAAACAGCAAACAAACCTTTATTCAGGCGACGCAGGAGTCCAAAAAAGGTCCATGAATATAAACTGAAGCCGTGCTGGGGGGGGCAACAGAGAGCTGAGCCACTAACAGTGGTGAAGGGTGGAGGCCCTGTCTCACCAGTCCCTGGCTATCAAGACTGGGACATGGACGTCATCCCTCTGGTGGAGGAGCCTGAGCTGGTGAAGCTCAACAAACCAGAGAGGGCTGAACTCTGCTCCAGTCTGGAGTCGCCCTCAGAGAGGAATAGTGGGCTGGGATGAGTATCCGTGTATGTGTTCACCAGTATCAGTGATGGTTGGGAATCAGGTCGGGAACCAGGCAGATTGTGCTCACGCACTCATATTCAGCCTTCTTGGAGTCACTCGGTGGGTTTCCTGACCGTAGGTTGCAGGTCGATGATTGATTCTGTAACTGCTCCATTGTATCAAGTGACCTGTTGAGGTCACCTGCACAAAAGTGTGAATGGGGGTTGAGGCACCTGGGGATGGAGCTCAGGAGTGGGCTCAGTGATGTAATCCACCTCCTGTAATTCTGAAACAGTGTCATCAGGTCTGCAGCCGTGTGCTCTGGAGATTCAGGAGAAACTGATCACCACCTGGTGGTGAGTTGGATCAGGTGATGGGGGAGGTGGAGGAGGATGCTGCACAGACCTGGTACTCCTAAAAGTATGGTGAGGGTGCACTGGGCACACCTGGCAGAGGGCGGTGCTGACATCATCCGAGGCTGTAGTCAGGAGACGGAGGAAGACTCAATAAAATGGACAAACCTGCGGCTTCATCGTTTTCACTTTATCAAAGTATGTTTGAATTGATGTCCTTTAATCGATGTAGCCTCCTCTTGCTCCTAACACGGTTTATCTGATGTGTTCAGTGTTGCTTTAAGGCTTTGGAGCAGTGAACATCGTCTCAGAGTGCCAGCAGTATAGTTTTAGAAGGAAGATACAGTTAATCTAAGGACAAGAGCTCTTCTAAAGGTGCTCTCCATCCATCACAGACATGCATCGAAACCAAATCCTGTCATTATCCTGACAAACAAAACTAATCCGAGCCGAGGCCGGATGAAATAATGATGAGCTAAGATGAAATCACTGATGGGCAAAGAGTGGAATATTTCTTTGTGACGCACCACGTCTCCCATGCAGAAATACAATGATTACAATAAAAACTTGGAGTTGCACTTTTTCCCCGTTGATCTCATTTTGAAAAGTGCTGAAGATGAATCCGGGGGGGCGGGGGTGGGGGCTTGTCACTGCAGCCCATACATACCAATAACACTGATCCCTGAGCAGAGCCTAGAAGAGTGCTGAGATGGCCATATGCACATTTTTCACATTCCTGGTAAGAAAAGTGAGCTATATTCCAACATAACGTAATCTCAGAGCTGTTCTGATGAGCCGGTGATATTTGGGATGAGTGAGCTGTTCTGTGTCCTTCAGCTTCGTATCAGGACCAGAGGAAAGTCCTCCACCGTGGGAAGCATCACTATATGTTTCTATGCTTACAGAGAAGCTGCTAATATTTCTTCATGATGCAACATTTAATACAGGTTTGAAATCATCAGTTTTCATATATATATGAACTCCCCAAATTCCTGTCTCATTGAGCACTCATGAGACGTTCTGGAATCCACAGACGTCCCACCCACGTGCTGATGTTCAGTGCAAAGACTCTGTGGGTCATCGTGACACTGTTTCCCCACAAGGGGCAGCAAGCACACACCCGCCTCACATGGACTCATGATGAAGGTCACACTGAGGGACTCACTGTGTTGGTAACATGTGGTAAATGGGAGCTTCCCTGCTGAGACCACACACACACTCACACACTCACACACACACACACACACACACTCACACACACACACACACACACACACACTCACAAACATACTGTATAATATAGTGTCTACACTTTAAAACTGTGTGCATGTAAACATTGATGCTCGCAGTGAGACAGATCAGCACAGCTGTGGCTGCGATGCGTTCATGGCCATCCAGGCAGAAGAGGTTGTTTCCTGCATCACTCATGGGTACAAACTTTGATGTCACAGCCTCTGTTTCTGTCTCTCCTCTCCTCCTGCTTTGCTCCGACTTTAGTGGCTCATTGTAGGAACCTTCATGACTAGTGCAGATGTTAGAATTACAACCACCTTCCCTTGTTGGAGTCACAAACTGTGTTTAATTGTTGGGTTTTGTGAAGGAAAAAGAAGAGACGATTGTTAGCCTAGCTGACTAGCATCATCATCAGCAGTCATTTCTTTGGCACCTGCCAGGAAGCTGCTGTGAGTCAGAGGCCCTCATCCTGCTCAAAGCCTTTTATTCTAGTTCATATTTACAAACATGCTGCAGCGAATAGCTCAGAAATGATTTAGGATGTTTTAAAGGTATTTTAAGAAACCAGCACTGCTGTTACAGTGTAACCAGACTGATCAGGTGATTCATTAAATCCCTGGAACACAAACACCTCAAAGGTTTTTGATGATCATCAACAGTCTTTGTGGGTACAATTATCATCTCAAAATATCAATATATGAAGGAAAGTAACCATGTTTATATTATTATTAAACTACCAAAGAGCTAAAGATCGCACAGTCAAACTGCATTTCAGCAGGAACAGGAAGTGACATCAGCCGAGTGGGCGTGAGCCAAGCCTACAGACTGTAACCTTCTGTCTACCTCAAGTAGAAATGTGCACACATTTATAATTTTATGTATAATTTGGGACTGTGAAGAAAAAGAAACTTGCAAATCTCTGTAATTTTGTTACTGAGCAGGAAGGAATGAAGTTCTTCAGGGTACTTGTACATCACCTGCTATCAAGGCCCAAAGAACCTCCTCCAGTGTCACTGAGACATCGATGTCCAAGAAGAGGAACAAGACATGTGGAAGGAGCACCTGACTGGGAAATGTTGGTCAGTAGCTTATAAAGCAAAGAGACTAGATGTGGTGCTTTGGTCCACCACTCTCCATGCTGACAGGACCGCAGGAGAGCACCACGGATGAGGAAGAGGAAGTAAGAGGAGGAGGCTGTGATGTGTGGAGCTGAAAGCAGACAGTGAGGCGAGTAGCTGCATCTGCAGCTGACGATGTGCAGCCGAGCCCTACACTGCACCATCACGGAGATTTCAGGGACTGCTGAGCACTGCAGTCAGTGAGGATGAGGAGGAAAGACCCCGCCTGGGCCCCAACATGGTAGGCACACACACGGGTGTGACTGGCTTGTGGTGGGGCTGTTTTATTGCGACTAAACCTGATGATGCTGAGGAAAAAGCTGAGGATGTGACCCCTGCTGACGGCTGATGGAACCTTGTGTGGAGGTCTTCAGTTGATACAGGCTGCTGTTTTTCATGTGGACAGAGAAACGAATCGTTTACAGGTCTGTGGGTCACGTCTCTCTGAGCAGAACGAAAAACAAAAACTCTCTTCACAGAGCAGGTGAGACCTGCAGGCAGCAGAACACAGAGGGGCTCGGACCGTTCACCTCATTATGATGCACACAGAGACTCTGGGATCCTCATTAGGATCATGCATGTGGGCCTAGCAGCAATGCTTACACTGTTCTCTTTCAATTATCAGCATCCACAGTGGTGCTGAACTCACGTCGGTCTTCCCTGCAGCTCAGGAGATCCACGTGAACATCTCCCAGGTGATCTCCAGGTAATGAGCTGGAAAAGCGCACTGATAATGTTGACCGTCACCTGCTGCACTGATGTGAGTGTGTCAGGCTCCATAAATAATGTGTGAGCTCTCAGTTTTGTGAGCCTTTCACCACTCTGCATCTCACTGACTGATTTCATTATGCTGGAGCAGAGACACCAAGCATGAGCTTTCACATGTCGCCTGTGCAATTCTAGGAAACCTGAGAGCTCGAAGGAGCTCAGGCTGGTGCTTGTTAGTTGTATTTGATATCTTAATGTAATTAACATCAGCCCACAGTGTAAACACAGACTGAGAGACTCTAAAATTAATTTCCCTCAACAACAAAGATAAAGACAACCTCTGCTTGTTTGGGAAGACCGATATCAACGAGAAGCACAGAAGGAGACATGAATCCATACGAATAAAATGCTCCCGTACTGCCGGCATTCAGGAGCACGAGGGCAGGCGGAGAACAAGGTCGACGCTCCCCGCTCAAGGAAAGCCCCCGCTTTACCAAACACTCTCAGCTGTGACCCACTTCCACACATTCATGCTCAAGCTACGATCCACACACCCACCGCTGCCGAAACGCATCAGTGAGGAGCAAAACAGAGGCATCTGGAAAAGTCGTCCTCTGGGAGGCATTGACATGATTTGCGGGGGCTCGCTGCATTCCCCATAACTCTGAGTGCAGCGTTCCAGCAGTGGCTGCACCTTCTTAAGGTGCTCTTTGGATTCCCAGGATATACTGAAAGCTCAGGTTCAATTTACTTACGGAGCTCGGAGCACAAATCAACATGACAATATTAAATTCATTTCCTGGTTTTGAAGTTCATTTGAGTTAAAATGATCGACTCTGGAGTTCCTGCTGCAGAAGATTTAAAAGATGCTCTGAGGCTCGTGAGAAGGTGATCACTTCATCTAAGAAATAAACAAAATATTATTATTATATAAATAAACGTAATATTATCGAAGTGAATTCATGTGTTTATATCCGCCACGCTGGACTTTCCTGAGAAGTCAGAAGTGACTGAAGCATAACGATCAAACGATGAGAGTAAAGAATAAAAAAGATAATGTGATTTTAAAATTTTCAGCTTTTTTGTAAAATAAGTGCAGAACACCAATAATCACATTTTAGGATTAAACTGATTGGACAGTTGGAGCATACTGATGGATCAACCGCCACAGAAACATAAAAATGATTCTGCTAATCACCAAAACTGTTCATCACAAACCTGACATTTGTGATGAACTGTGGTGTCAGTGAACCTTAGAGCAGATAACCCAGGAGCTACGTCACTCCACCACCTTTGTTGTATTTCTTATGGAGGCGGCGCCTCAAAGAATGTTTGCTGCCCCTAGTGGTCAGTGTGTTACGGTGCCACGTTAGCAGTCAGGCACCAAACAGTGACATAAATCCATCCTTTTTGTGTCTCTCATCTTCTAATGTCAAAAAGCTTCCAGAGTTCATCAGATACACTATTTTAAGTGTTTTGCAGTGCATACTCGGAATATCCCAAGATTCCCTGATGACGGCAGCAGCTGATTATCATAATCTGTAACTGACTGCACTTTGAAAGAACTCTTCCAAGTCCTATATGGGGTCCCATTCCCCAGGCACTTCCACTACACCATCAACTCCCATTCATTACATTCCACAAAGCGGCACTTCAGTAATAATCATTTATAACCCCACCACTGAGAGCTCTGAATATACGGCCCTGATCAAAAGCCAACACTGAACATCAAATGGGCTCATTCACTTGTAAGTCTAGCTGTAAATTAGTGAGATATTATGGCGTGCCAGCCTTGGTGCCGGGATCAGAGCAGGAGCAGGATCTTAGACTAACAAGACAGTTATAGGAAGTGATGACAGCAGGCTGGCGAGTGCCATTCCTCCAGAGCTGCCACACGATTCATCTCCATGAGACAGCTAGCAAACAGCTGAAAGCTAAGAAAAATACTGACAGGGTTAAAATGTATCACCGCTCCAAAAGTGGTTCCATGCATTCACTTCATTTCTCCTGGCATTAGCACACGCTAAGAGAACGGCTGTTACTCCCAGCAGCCGCACACGGCAAAGGAAACACCATCGTGTCCTTGGTGGGAAGTGTTCTGTTTCCATGTTAGAGGAGCTGTCTGCCTTTTAATTTGCTGTCCAGCTGCACCACATTAAAGCCTGTGGCTCAAACTTGTAGCCCTGTGGGCCAAAAATGAGGCAAATTCCTAACAAAGCACTTTCTGGAGGAAGACTCAGCAGCACGCATAGTTAAACTCAAGGGGACAGTTCCTCTTGAAAGCTCTTGTACCAGCACCGGCTCTCTCTGCAATTTGGAAAGAGAGTTTTCAAAGGAAATTGGGTCATGGTAATGGCAGAAGAACATGGCATGTATAAAGGATTGGCCCCTGGAGAGGGAGACCGAGGAGTCAAGAACAATGGTGTCCTGCTCAGACACGCTTCACTGCTTTCTCACTGCTGCAACAGCAAAGTCTTGGATTGTATAAGTGCGCCCGCTTCAGCCTGTATCTGTGTTTCTCCAACACGCAGGTGAAGCACGCCTCTCAGGCCCGCGACACTCTCCGAGGTCGTCCACAAGCAAACCAACAGCTCAAAGTTTTTCCTCAAATGACGCCAAAGTTTGTTGCTTCTCAGCATAAAAAGGCTCTTCTGGGGGCCACGTGGAAAAAGAGAAAAGCACGGTATTTGGAGAAATATGTCTGAAGCCTTTATTCTGCGTGGCTGCTCATAACTGCGAGCTTAAAATTACACAAGAAGCAGAAAGAGAGCGCGATCCGAGGCACTCAGAAAATCAGTTAAAGAGCCTTTATTCTGCTCGGCTGCTCACTGCGAAATTCTTAATTCACAGTTATGACACAAACAGAAATGCTGCAGATTTTAGCAGATTTCTGCTCTGCTCCAATTCTTCTCTTTTACTTCGTATAAACAAACACTTTGTTTAATGCAGAACTGACAGACACACGGTTCACAGATATTATTGGAGCTGCAGCAGAAAGACCCTCGTTAACGTTCATGAGGAGCAAATGATCCCCCAGGTGAGGACAGCAGGTGTGCCAGCAGCCACATTTAAGATGAGGCTTCAAACCTGCCTTTTTGATAGAGTTACAGCTGGATCAGGTGACTGAACCATCCCCTGTTCCCGGGGTTTCAAATTATGGACTTTAATGCCTTACTGGAGGCGTTCTCTGGTTCTGTGTGTGCTGATTGTTGGTTCTGTAGACATGCTGTGGCAGAGAGACTGAGATTAATATTAACTAATGATAAATGCACAATAGGGTATAAACAGAGTAAGAAGAGGTGAATGAAAAGAAACACTCAGTGCATCATGGGAACCCCCCAGCAGCCTATAGCAGCATAACTAAGGAGGGTTCAGGGTCACCTGATCCAGCCCTAACTATAAGCTTCATCATAAAGGAAAGTTTGAAGCCTGATCTTAAAAGTAGAGAGGGTGTCTGTCTCCTGAACCCAAACTGGGAGCTGGTTCCACAGAAGAGGGGCCTGAAAGCTGAAGGCTCCGCCTCCCATTCTACTCTGAAGTATCCTAGCAACCACAAGTAAGCCAGCAGTCTGAGAGCGAAGTGCTCTGCTGGGGTGATATGGTACTATGAGGTCTTTAAGATAAGATGGGCCTGATTATTCAAGACCTTGTATGTGAGGAGAAGGATTTTAAATTCTCTTCTAGATTTAACAGGGAGCCAATG
>VOQJ01011997.1:0-16700 GCA_015052665.1 Apistogramma diplotaenia | reverse complement strand
TTTTTGGAAGGTCAACTTTACTATTATGTCTGTTATAAAACTAGTTGAGCTCGTCCTCCACCAAGGCCAGTGGCCTGTATCACAGTTTGAAAGAAAGTGATCCAGTTTTGCTTCAAAATTCAGTGAATTTTTCCTTTGCCCGTACACCACCTCTCCACCGCGTTTCGTGAAATTTGGCCTGGTAGTGGTTGCATAATCTTGCTGGCACACGGACAAACAGCATCGAACACATCCTTCTGCCTTGGTGGAGGAAAGAGCTGCACGTTACTTTTAGAGAATTCTTCAACCAGTTTGATGTTTGCAAACCGTCCACAGAACTACTGGAAAACTAACTACTGACATTTATTTAAAAATAAAATAAAGAATATGTGGTGTAGACAATATAAAGGTTAAGACTTGAGTTTCAGAGGGTTTAACTGAACAGTATGTTTATGGGATATTTTTTGAATTGCAACATTGCATGTTAGAGACATTTATATAGATTATTATATACTATTTATAAGGATTTTTACAGAGCACAATCCAGAATCTGGTATGAGTTGGTATTTTTCTAACAATTTGCACACCTATTTTGACAATGACTATAACTTGTTTGTAATTGGTAATGTAATGCACATATGGTAATGTTTGACAGTGGAAAAAAAAAAACTTTATTTCTAATTGGATGTACTGTGTGTACCATTGGGGATGTGGAAGGCAGATGTACTTGTTTGAGTATTCTAGGAAATAACAAGAAACTGTGGGAGACTTTTGATATCGCAAGGTTCATACTACCCCACTGATTTGTGCAAAGTCTTTGGAGATGAAGTTATGTGTATAACAATAAAGATGTTATGCCTTGTTAAACAATGTTATGCTTTCTTCTGATACTTTAATATCTTGTTGTTTGGTGCAATGGAATGGGGGATGTTTTCTTTGCACACTTTGGGGTCCTTTACGTGCTACAACCTACCTAAATATCATTGCTGACCATGCACAAACTTTTATGACCACAGTGCACCCATCTTCTGATGGCTGCTTCCAGTGGGACAACACACCACAAAGCTCATTTAAATGACCTCCGCAGTCACCAGATATCCGTCCAGTAGAGCACCATTGGATTGTGGTGGAACGAGAGATTTGCACCATACAGTAGATGTGCAGTTGACAAATCTGCAGCATCTGTGTGATGCTGTCGTATGAATATGGACCAAAATCTCTGAGGAACGTTTCCAGCACCTTGTTGCAACTGTGCCATAAATAACTAAGCCAGATCTGAAGGCTAAAGGGGGTCAAATCTGATACCTAATGAAATGGCTGGTGAGTGTATAATAAAGGACAGCATATATGCAAAACAAATAATTCCAAACAAAATCAACAGATGGATTTGAACCGATGGATACGAGGATTTCCACTTGTCTTACAAAAATGTTTTAAATTCCAGTCTCGTGTTCACTTCTATTTATCTCCATGCAACAGTGACCTCATGTTGACCTCCTCATAATGAGATCTGGAGGGAAAAAAGACCAGGCACAAAATCAAAGTATCTCAGTCAGGGTCTCACGTTAGCGGTTCAGATGCACACAGGTGCCCCAGTTTGTCTCGAGTCAGTTTATACTGTTTCGACCGCTGATGAGACCGGGATTAGTGTCGAGTTACGCCAGCGGGGGCACCTGCCTGGAATCAGCAATGTTTGTTGCACTTGTTGTGGCCTCTGCCCTGACTCTGAGAGAAACAGCAAAGCAGGACGTTTTTTCATTTCACTATTTTATGGTGTTGATCACTGCTTAGACTTTGCGCCTCTGGAATATTCTGGTGAGCATATATTCCTGGCAACTAAAACCCCTATGTGAAGCACAACTTGTCAGTAATAGTATAGAATATCTCTGTTACTATTCTAATAAGGCGGAGCAAGTGGGACAAGATTTGGTTGCACAGGCAGTGTTGGACAAATATAAACCAAAACCTTATAAGCATGTTGTACCTTCTTATAGAGGCCATTTAACAAAATTCTGTGACAGCGATAATTTAGACCAGGGTGGAGATTCTACATCCTGGTTATATTGAGCGAAGATGAGTGTACGGCTCAATAAGTCAGAACAGCAGACCCTGACATGCATTTTTCCTTATATTTAGCCCTATCACAATGATTTTTGTAACCAACATTTATATAGTGCTTATAACTGTGTTCTAAACAGGTAGCTTTAATATAAACTAATGAATCCGACTGGTCAAACAGGAATTTTCAATTCCCTGCCTGAGACCAAGCTTCCACCTTCTGAGCAAAATGCAACTCGGTTCTAAAATTGGATTAAGGCTAGTAAGCAGTGAGGGGATATCAGTGGGCAGCGTTTTTGAAAACTGTTGCTAAGACATCAGTATGAAACAGATCTCCTTTCCATGCCTGCCATTGCTCGCCTTGCTTAGCATCGCTAGTATCTGTTCATATTTACACAAACAGAACCAAGTAGCAGTTATCAAACCATAAACCTGTCACTCTGTCATCTAAAATAAACAATTATCTGCATTTATTTAAACGCACGACACATTCTTTCTTCACCTGTCGTGCGTTAATATGCGTGTTCCCACATGCAGCTTCTTGTGAACCCTAAGAGAGCAACACAATTCCTGCGTATGCCATTTAAGCACAAGGCCCTCCATGTCCTGTTTATTCAGTGACATGTGAGTCATGGTGAAGGTTTTCTCATAGGGGTCTGTAAGCTGACTCATAATAGTTCAAACAAGCGAGGCCCCAACATAATGCATTAACCTCAAGCTATTCAAAGTAAATGGTTGTCACATCCACTTATGCGTCTTCTGAAGCTTTCATTGTGTGTGAACTACATGAAATAAACTTGAGGTGAGCCAGCAAAGACTCCTCACATGTTTTGGAGGATGTTGTTTCTCCTCATGCATTATTTTCTGCTTGTTACCAGGCCATGAACAACCAGCTTTGTCTTAATGGATGCAGAAGTTGGTGTTTTGGATGCATCGCTGTATTTCTGGTAGTGCACCGTTAATGCATGGCTCATAATACTGGCTCACAGTGCATGTCATCCTACTACTTTCACTGCAATCTGCAATTTTCAAAAGCATTTTGGCAAAATACCTCAAAGTCAGCCCTTTTTTCTCTACGACATATTTGTTTGACCAACAGCTCTGCTTGCTCATCTCTTTATCACAAGAGGGGACAGCAAAGCACAAGGTACGCTTTGCCACAAATGATACTGTACAGCTATCACACATTTTCCTGTTAATTAGGTTACATGAACTATGAATTATTTCACAGAAAATATAAAAAAATGTTTAATTAAAATTCATGTGTAATTTCTATTCTCTGGATTTTGATATCCCTTAAGTAATTAGCATCAATTGCTATTGAGATGGTACTGTTCCGAAACACGTCATGAGCTGCTGATGCTGACTTTTATGAGATTAAGACCAACATGAGAACTGCAGGGCGCTGTGGCTGGCTGCAGGCAAAGGGAATATTATGCTCAGATTCATTGTGACAAGCCTCCCCTTCTTTTCAGCAAAGAAGAAATGCCCAAAGACATTCATCCCCCATCTTTCCCTATCATGACTGTAGTTCTGACCTGGTTTAATTTAAGGCTTGCCTACCAAAGCCATTACATTGTTCATAAATGATCCCGTGTATTGACATCTGACCAGCTGACGTCAAATTGAAACTGGTGGTGTAAAGGAGAGGAAATAATGTACTGAAAACATAAGCAGATAGATGCTTAAAGTATGCCTAATGTGGTCATTTCCATATCCACATTTTCTTTATTGGATTCTAGTAGGGTAGCTTTGCATTATTCACAGTTCAAAATCAGTTTTATTTATCTTATACTCAGCGCTGGTGTGTCCACTCAATTCAGGTGCTGTCTGAAACTATCTGTTTGAGCTCCTCTCTCTATAAGGCCACTGTCTCTTTAAGGCTCTTCTGACTGGCTGCTCTTTGTAAACAGAAGGTTTGAACAGGAGGTTGGTGTGAGTATTGTGCACAGCAGAAATGACCATGTCAATGTTACACCCGTTCACTGAAAAGGTATAACATTGGCAAGAAAAATGGAAGAAATCCCATTGGCCTCATAGGGATTAGTGGTATATGCACTGACCTCATTATTTGAAACTTTGGCCATTTTTACACTACTGTGCCAACATTTTGAGTCATCTGTCATTTCTTTATATTTTGCTGCCGAGATGCCAGACATTATTGTAATTTTTAAAGTGCTTTTGAGCAGTAGCTCTCCAGGCTTTCTCAAGGTCTTTGAAAAATTGACTTTGAACATGAGCTGTTGATCTTAACTTAACACTGACCTATAGAAGCACAAAAAAGGTACTTAACTCAAGGGATGTAGTATTGTGTCTATATGTAACAGACAACCCATTTTAAATTGTATCTTTGCATACTTTGTTACTAGCAGCATGTTGCAAAACACATAATTTATTCACATTTCTACATTTCTGGTTGAATATATGTGTGCTATTAGCCTAAATTTTGGCCATGATGTGCAGTGTGTGCATTAAACAAATAGTAAAAAAAAAAACCTGTACTTAAGAAATAAGGGGTACAAATTCACTGAAGACCTGAAACAGGACCTGAGAGATGCATCTCCTTCAGATGATCCATCTACTGTTCAATGAAGCCTCGTCAGAAATGGTCTCAGTGGAAAGGCAGCCGTCAATGAGTCATTCTTAAGAAAGGGAAACAGGGAGAAAAGGTGGAGGTAGGTCAAATTACACAAGAACTGGACTTGTTTCATCACTCCATCAGAACTGGCAACAGGTCTGATGGAGTGATGAATCCAAATTTGAAATTTTGGGTTTAAATCCTCATCATTATATACAGAGGAGAGGAGGTCAGGTGAGAGGTACAAGCCAATATCCAAAGAAGAGCTTTGAATGTCCTTGGAGAACGGTTCCTGAAGACTACTTAAAGAAATGGCAAGCGAGTTAGCCATCGAACTATTTCCAGTGGTGGGTACAAGAAAGTGTGAGCTGGTTGAGTGTTTAAAGGGATGAATGGTATCACTACACATGACACGAGTGTTTGCATGTGTTGTGCGTGTTTGTGTGGTTTAAGGAAGCCCTGTTCCGAGGGCCCAGAGCAGCCTCCCTAAAATAGAGCTGAGAGCAGCTGCAGCTGGGTGGGTCATATCAGAGGGACATCAAAGAGGCCGCCGCCTCCCACCCTCTCTGATCATAAGCACTAATAGTGTAATGGGGGACTGGAAGGTCAGTGATTGTTTTTGGTTGTGTGTTTGTACTTGTGTTTGTGTTGAGAGCGAACGAGAGAGAGAATCAACAAGTAACAAAGGTCACAGAACTTTCTGGAACACAAAGTAATAGCATATAAACCCTGCAATAAAAGATAAATACCAGATGTGCTGTTACCTCTTCACTGACATTAATGGCAGCAATCATAACAGCCAGTTATACATAGCTGGCTAGTGATGTCTTGGAAAACTTATTCCTTCTCCTACTGTTGAGTGACTTGTGGATCCCAACATATCAGTATAAGTGTGTATGTATGTGTGTGGTGGGGGCGGGTCTCAATCCCACCCCACAGTATTATCCATGAGGCACATACACTTCATCACTCTTACATCAAACTGTACAGTTTCCAGTATACTGATCTTAGTGACACAGCTCAGATAACTCTGCGTCCATTTGGAAGCCTCAGATTTCAGCAGTCATCACTTTTCCTGCGTGAAGACCTCCAGGCAGGATCAGCGCAACGACGCAGTCTGAACCTCAGCGTGACTGCCTTTTCATAAGATGTTGTCACGAAAGTGTATTCTTATAGTATTTTGTGCTTTTATAATATTTTGTGCTGATTAAGTTTTACAGGCTGGACTTCAGGAGAGTACGTGCCTCCCCGGCCTCTCTCATTCTTTCATGAATCCAGATTTATGTCCCTATAAAATGTCTCTGTCATATGCAATCAGCACCTGCTCTGGCTCATCACAGCCACTGGAAACTGCCGGGGAGGTTAAACTTAAACACAGGCGCTCCCTATAGGATTAACGAGGCATTAACCTGTAAACCAACTTCAGTCATTTGAGCTCTTTATAAAATATAATGCAGAGGGGGAAAAAAAATCAAATTTCCTCTTATATTAACTTAGCGTGTTATTTCGATATACTGACTTATATAGAATATATAGAAAGGTAAGTGCTTCTTATCCTAACACATCGGCTTGCAGGCTGTCTTTTATGCTTAGGCATTTATGATTGTAGCAAACAGTATTTTATAAAAGACCACAGAAATATGGACATGAATAACTGGCAAGGAGCCGGGTGTTTTTCTTTTTCAATTCTACGGAACAAATTTATTGCGGACGGGTGTTCGCCCATACTGGTTCCGGGTTTCAACATCCTGGTGGCTAACGTTAGCTGAAACACAATCTCCTTCACACGTTCAGCTACATAGTGGTAAGAAACCGTCTTGTGGTCTTGTTATTTGCTATTATGCGTTGCCTTATGTCAAAACCGACTATATGGTAAGAGTTTTAAACGGTAAATAACGGGCAAAAGGCTGTATCGATTGTTTAGAAAGGCGTTTAGCAGGCTAGCTGGCTACCGCTAGATGACTGCGTTTAAAAACACTTCAGCTCGAGACAAAATCATCGCCGTCTCTGTGGTTTAGGTTTGATGGGGGCAGAGAATTTAAAGGATAAGCCGTTCCGATGTCTTTTACAGGAAGCGGGCGTTATTTTTTTAACGGGCCTAACGTTACGCAGCGTTTGTCATAAATCACAACCGAAAGCACAGGCAGCGTTAACATTTAACTACCTCCTATTCGGCAAACACAGTGGCAATCTAATCTAGCCGGTTAAACGTTAAGTTCTGGATTATGCCTGAAAAGTGTGACGTTTGAATGTTTTCCACTTTCAGGATTAAAGAAATCCCGGAACAGGATGGGTGAGTGATGGCTTGGAATCCATAATTTCTGTTTTCCCACATTAAAGTGGCACACTGAGGCCTTGTTTCTTCATGTCTCTTCAGTGACTGTTCTCCTACATCTGTTTTAAGATCAGTTATCTGTGTTACTTTACAGATGGTGAGGAGAGAACCTATGGTGGCTGCGAAGGGCCAGATGCCATGTATGTGAAGCTGATTTCATCAGATGGACACGAGTTCATTGTGAAAAGAGAACATGCCTTGACATCTGGGACTATCAAAGCCATGTTAAGTGGGCCAGGTAAGGATTCGGATGCAAAATTCTTAAAAACAAGCACACTTTGTGAAATTTGGTGTACAGATAGCTTAAAATAAAATCAATAAAAAAAAGCTTTCATAATTTTCAGTGAAAACTGTTTGGTTGTTGCCCTCTTCAGTCCAGTCTGAATAGTTAGGTAGAACTGTGTACATACACTGTACATGCGTGTTAACGTATCCTTGTTATAGTGCATGGAATATGCGTCTAGATTTAAATACTTTATTTACCAGGTAAATTATATTTGGAATTACAAATATTTTATAGGTTTACTAAACCAGTTATAAAATGGAAAAATGAATTAAAAATTGGAAGAATTGGAAAAAAGAACCAGCACTTGGATAGATAAAACTTACAGAATGCAATTAGATTGCAAGAAAAAAATATATACATGATGTGCATGTTTTAAAAAGAACAATTTTAGTGCAGAATGAGTAAATTGTGCAAAAACACCAGTAAGCCCAGCTATAGATTTTGTTGGGAGCAGTGGTGATTATAGAGTGTTACAGCTGCTGGAAGGAAGGACCTGCGGTGAAAACTTCTATGGGAATCCCTTTGGAATAGCTCAAGCATAGGCTCATCCTGTTAAATACTACTCTAGTAATTCTGTTAAAGGGCATGTAAGGTTCTGTAGAAGATCTGTGTAGTAATGATTGCTTCTCCAGTTGAGGGCACTATGCTCCCCCCTTTGTTAGGAATGTTATTTATAAAATACCATTGGTGGGAATGCTGTTCCTCATGACTTCATTTATTCCTAATCAGAAGTATCTCTAGGTGCTTATAATTATGATTAATTAGACAATTTGATAGTATTTTTTTATTCTTATTGTTATCTGCTATATATGGTGAGTTGCCTCCTAATTAACTAGTGAATATTTTTGTTCAACTTTAACTGATTACCTCTACTGGTCTGATCATAATACAGAATTCTGATTAATGGCTCTCTATCCAGAATGAGTGCGTGCACATGTTAAAGGTTTCCTTAGTTCTGTTTGGCAGCAGTGTTGGTGTAAACACTTTAGCAGGAAGAAGACATGCTGTTGTGATTATTTTTATAACTCAGACAATATGTGTATAGATTCAGTCAGTTCTGAAATTCTCTCGCCTTCCTGCGTTTCAGGAAAAATAACTGTTTTGTTCAAGATTTGTCAGATCCACGTCCGACACGAACAGCCCAGTTTCACTCACAATGGCAGACCAATGCAGACACATCGCCGCACAAATATAAACGCAAAAAGCATCACCCACTATAGCAGGAGTGCAGCACGGCACTGTAAATTAAGCTGACGAAGGGGGATTTCCTGTACATCATCTTTTAACGTGCGAACATGTATCGTCTGTCTGCAGGGCAGTTTGCTGAGAATGAAACCAATGAAGTGAACTTCAGAGAAATTCCATCTCATGTCCTCTCCAAGGTCTGCATGTATTTCACCTACAAGGTCCGTTACACCAACAGCTCCACAGAAATACCCGAATTCCCCATCGCACCGGAGATCGCATTGGAACTGCTCATGGCTGCAAACTTTTTGGATTGCTAAAGTTACAAAGATAATGGAAAAGCTTAAAAGATCTTTTTTTTTTTTTGAATATTTAACTTCTTTTGTTATTCACTTCATATGAAAAAAAAATTTTTTTGTTTTGCTGTTATTTCATTAGTATTAAAAGATGACATTTTAATGTGTTAAATGTACATGGCAGAATGTGACATATGTGCTCCCCTCCTCAGAAATCTCTCCTCACCTCACCATCTAAATAAAAACCTATTTGGTGAGCACTTTTTTTCCAGTTGTTGGTACCTGTGCCTCATGAAATGTGTCTGAAGTACCACTTTCACAATGAACATGCGTCCTACGTTTATTCTTTTTGGATTAGCTGAAGTGAAAAATTATAAGATATTTGAGAAAGAAAATCAATAGGCATATTGTATACACTAAAATACATGAGTGTTTTTGTTTTCTCACATCAGCAGTTGGAGATCTAATAAAATAGGTTACTCTCTACACTGATTGGATAGGGATATTTGGAAAATGAATGGGCTCATAGATGTGTGTAATTTAATTAGCACGGTAATGCTGAAATAAAACTGTGTACTGAATCTGAAAATATTGCCTTTTTTTTACACTTCTCGTGGGAGAACAGCAGTAACTGATAAAATTTGCTGTGGTTTAAACTTCAGATTGTGTAAGAATGAAATCACTTCAAAAGCGGATGAAAAACTAAGGAAATACTGATTAAATGCCTGAAAGGACTTGCTGTGTGCTCGTATTCCTACAGTGAGAAACTGAATCATGAAGTGGTGAAAAATATTTCTGATTCTCTAGGATGAAGTCATTGCTATGGACCCCCTAAAGTGCCATATGGTGCTATTACATAAGAGCTTTGTGTTACATGTTACAGAATAAATAATTGCATGCAGTAGATTTCAGGTGTGTGATTCTTTGATTTACACCAGATGGTGTTTTTCATAAGAAAAGTCTGTGATGACTTAAATTATATAAAAATGAGAAGCTGATAGATGTGCTCTTATTCTGAATAAATGTTTCTTTGCACATACATATTCTACAAGAGTAAAATGCAGTTATATGTTTCTGTCCAGCTGTCACGGGGCAAGAGGCAGGTTACACCCTTGGCGGGTTGCCAATCTATTGCAGGGAGACCATTCCTGCCTCAGTTTAAAATTACCCCATGTATTCCTGTGGAAGGAAAAGGCTCTCACAGAAAGGCTGGATTTGAACCCAGGAAGCTTGCTGTGAGGCAACTGTGCCAACTGCTGCTCTGCCATGCCATGCCATGCCATGTGACACTGGCAACCAGGAGACTTTTTCTCTGTAAGAAACATTAGGAGGTTCGATCAAGTTGCAGTTCAGTTGGATGAAATTGTCAAAATTTTGCTTACACAGATAAATTAATGTGCTTCCTGTGCTTAAGGCAGTTTGACATTGACACCCAAAAATAAATTACAGTAAGAATGTAACAAAAGCCACAGCAGTTAAAATAATAATACTCAGCAAAAAAGAGAATAATATAATTACATTGTCTGATGATCACAGGAAGTCTTTTCCTTGAGGCGTGGAGGTTTCCCAACGCGTTTCTCGATATATGTCAGTTTTTAACTATGCGTATTCCTCTTAGAGATTAAAGTATGATTCACCGGAGCGTTTGTTTATATTTTACCTAAAGGTAGGAAGTTATGCGTCTTTTAGTAAATAAAAGACAGACTTAGTCATTTCTACTCGACTGTGTCTGTCAGACAGGTCACCACTCCTTGCGCGCAGGTTATTGAACTTCCTTGAAGTCCCATGTCATTTCACTGGATTTAAATATTGCATTTTTTTTAAATCTATTTATTTTTATTTATCTTTAGTGAAATTCAGTGACGAAGCCGTGTTCCTGGCTGTGACGGTCCAAGTTCGTGTGGATTTGTTTTCTCCTGTCAAAACAACTTAAGTCACGTGACCGCTGACGTGCGGTTCTACACTCTGCGCTGAGGCAGGGAGGGGGGGTTTCCATCATGGCGTCGATGCAGGTAAGAACACAATTGACAGCGATCGCTTTTTTTGTGATTTCCCGGACCTTCGAGCTGTTTTTTTCCTGTCACTTTATTAACTACTTCATTTATGTATTTGTTCACGTATTTGTTCAAAGTGGTGGTTACGTTAAAGTAAAACCGATGACATTTATCCTCAACTGTTCAGGTTTAACGGCTGGTCTTTGCTAGCAATACAACTAGCCCATCATCATCATCATCACCACCATCAACAGCAAGTCAGGGCTAGTAGAAGCTAGCTTCCTGGAACTGCCTGGCGATAACTGGCCGTGTAGGTTCTTCTGAGGAAGGCGTTAACGTATTAATTCAAGGATATGAGCTGCATTTCTTTCTATTTCTTGTGAATGTTGGCTGTTATGTGGCCGACTCAGCACGGTGAGCTAAGCGGACGGTGCGCAGATTGAACAATTGCAGTTTCTTCCTGAGCTGAACAGGTGCATCGCCGTGACAAAATTGTAGCATTCAGTCGAGTGAGGGTTATCCTGTTTAATAAATCAGATCCATAAATTCATACATTTTATTTTGAGTCGTGTCTCGTTTTTTTCTTTCTTTTCTTTTTTTTAAATCACCTGGTTTTAACTAGTGTCAGACGGGAGCCGCGCCGTCTGTGGCTCAGTGAAATGTTGATATATTACACATTTGAAACATTTTACACCTACTACTCTGTTTTGTTTGAGTTGTCTTGATGCTTTATTTCATCAGGTTTTTTTCTTTGCCTGTGTTACCAACGCAATCGTATTTTCTCCTACAGAAAAGGCTACAAAAGGAATTATTAGCCTTGCAAAATGATCCACCCCCAGGAATGACGCTCAATGAAAAAAGTGTACAGAACACCATTACACAGTAAGTGCTCTCGTCTCTTCTTTTCCTGTGACTCATTTTTTTCCAGAGTGGCAGCACTTCTGGGTTTTCTCACCTATACCTGCCTGTGGCTTTGTGAAATGCCAAGTTTTATTTCTTTGAAAGGGCTGTGGGGCTTGTGGCTGTATTCGATAAAGGTAGTGCTGAGGAATTGGGGTCATTCCAGCGACTGGCAGCCACAGGCCCTTCATAGAGTGTCTCTAATGCACAGTGTCACTATTCATCCTTATAAAATATTTAATGGTTGGCATGCAGGAGTTGGGCTAGAAACAGAGCCTGCTTAGCTGACCTCTCTGTCTGGGTGTCTTGGTGTTCCCTTCAAACCCCATGAATACAGTTGCTGTGTCAAATTATTTCTGATAAGCACGAAGGACGAGCTGAGCTGTGGTCTTGTAAATGGATTTGAGACTAGTTTCTGGCTGTCATTCAGATGCCTTTCAGCTGCACCATGGACTTTTAAAGTTACTAATGTATAGAGTTGCACAGCATGGTTTCTAGGTTCTAATGCTGTCTGAAAGAGAGAGTGCATGCTAGTGTTTGCCGCTGGTCAATCATGTTGGCATCTTCCTCATTAGATAACAATCATCTGATCTGAAGAATGCTTTGCATGACTGACAAGTCTCCTAACCAGTCCTGCAGGCCTCTGCGATCCTTGTGTATCGTTGCATGTGAGGGTGTGCCGTTTTACATTCACCACTTAAAGCTCTCTTTATGCTTCATTCTGTTGTGATTGACGGCAGTCGTGAATTGTCTTTATTCTCATGATGGGAGTATGATACATATACTCTGGTCCTGGTTGGCATAGAAGCCCGCAAGCTGGTATGTTATGGCAATAACAGGTCATCGGGGTTTCAGCTTTGCAGCTTTTGTTTATATAGTACACTTTGCCTTTCAGTGCTGCTCATTACATGACAATGTCTTTTAGCGGATTGTGTGATGGTGTAGATGGGTTAGCTTGATGGTGTAATGAGCAAACAAGGAAACTGCTGCTTTAAAACACTGTTGGGCCTCTTATGTGCACTCAGTTTGTCCTTGTCCCCACACTTTCACTAAATGGCTGTGTTGTTCTTGTTGACTGGATCATATAATCACCAGGCTATAGGGAATTTGAGCAGGTTGACCATAATGTCCTTGGAGTCCCATGGGTTTGGTACCGTGATCGCACCTCCCTCAGAACTTCCTAAAGAAAAATTGAGCTCACTTTCTAACATTCTGGCCGACCCTTTCTGAGTGCGATGTTTTAAGGAAGAGTGACTCTATATGTAGGCCTAAATGCTATGCCCCAGTCTAGATTTGAATAGGACATATAAACCTGGATAACAGCCACAAGACTCTCTGGTGTCCTATCTGCACTGCTTGCATGAAGGAAATTAGGTCAGAAGTTGTGATGCTGCCATCAGTGGCCTTTTTCCTTCTCTGAGGTTTTTAATATGAGCCCCACAACTGTTCTGCATTCAATTTCTTTGCCAGCAGTTATGATTGCTTCATCAGAGTTTTGTATATAAAGAGTGTGCGGTGCAGGTAGACTGTCCTTCATCCCAAAGGCCCAAGGCTCTGTTTGCTATCATCTGAGCAGGATTGAATTGCTAGCAGCTCAGTCAGCAGAGTTCTGTAGCCCGGCCACAGAAGCCAAAATAGATTTTGTCCAGTAGATCAATAGAGTATCACATTATTACTAAAGCACTGTCATAAGCCAGCTTAATATTGAATGTCACTGAAATGAGTCAGACTGAAAGCTTCTGATTACACACACTTACTGCAGAGCCGACAGCTCACATAGTGAATGATAATGATAATTACATGTGATTCTGTACTTTTCTCTAGCTAATCTGCCAAATTATAAAACGGACCACAAAGCAGATTATTATTGGTTTGAAAAATAATGGCAAAGGTTTCATTGTAAATGTTTCCCACTTACTCCAGTATTGCAAGATTAAATACAGAGTGCATTATTATGTTATAGACCAAACTTTGCTTTTATAGCAAAAGTCATTTTCTCTCCTCTCCACCTAAAGAATACAAATCAGTTAACTTTGGCAGTTTGGATCAATGACATCCAAACACAGAAGCTACCAATAAACAGAGCATGTCATACACACGCGCACACACACACACACAGCAATGACAGCTGCAAAAGTAATTGGTACATCTTATCCAAACTGCTCTTTTTTTTCATCTGAATATGTCCCAGATTAGCGCAGTTCTTGTGGTAATATGGGGATTCTAGGCTTAACTCATTCATTTCCTCCTAGCAAATTGTGGCCAACCCTGCAAAGTTTTGTGGTTTCCTTCTTCACTCTTTCTTCCTTCCCATGTGCCTTTTTAAGGTCTAAAAATGTCAGTGTTTTGTTTTTGTTTTCTTGCAAATATATGAAATTATTATCAGAAAAAATCACGTTTTATCTTATAAATTTGTAACTTGAGAAAATTGATGCTGAGATGGAATAAAATTCAAAGCTTTTTTTCTACCCCAGCTCCATATTTTTTAAAGGCACAGTGGCTGCAATAATAATAATAATAATAATAATGACTTTTTTCAATACTTATATAAATCCTTGTCCAAAAAGCTATGAACAACTGTCAGTCTGATGTGTAGACAGAGATTGTTGAACCCTGATTATCTCAGTGATATGTTTTTATTTTTTTATGGAGATGTTTAACATATATTAATGCCCTTTTCTTTTCAGGTGGATTGTAGATATGGAAGGAGCACCTGGCACACTGTATGAAGGAGAGAAATTTCAGCTGCTTTTCAAATTTAGTAGTCGATATCCTTTTGATTCACCTCAGGTAAGCCCAGCTGTTACTGTGTTTGAAGCTCTCTGTGAGTTCACATCATTTACCATCTTGTCTTATGCGCCTTTCTTTTGTGCAGCCTGCACTGTGGGTGCAGGAGATGCAGATGAACAAAGGCCTTATAGCCTGGTGTGGTGCTCTTCCTCTCCGCTGTTTATTCTGATCTAATGTCCCTCATCCATTCCTATTTTAGTCAAAGAATGACATTCATGAGTGCTTACCTTCTTTGTCATATGTGACTGCTTTGGAGATCCACAGTGTTTTCCTGTTTTATATGTAGAAACAGTCTTATATATTCACAGCCTAAATACCTGCTGTAATCTCATGAAACATCTTGGCTCTGCAGTCATTAGCGCATTGAATCTTGGCTTGGAATCACTGACAGAGACAGCAGTACAGAAGTCTCACTGAAGTCATGTTTGATGGGATTAGTTTGACTCAACAGTCTTGTTTCACTGATTAGGAGCCTGCTCATCTAAAAATAGATAGAGAAAATTAGATATATTGAGCTACTTAGCTGTTACCCTCTCGAATAGGAAGGACACTGTCAGAGTTGAAGTGCTCTCTGGGCCACTGGAGGAACTTCTGCTTCACCTTTATATACCGTTATTGTCATGGAAAAGCCAACATTTGCGTAATAGCTTGTGGCTTCAGTATCTCTTGAGCCTTTTCCTAAGAGGTCATCACAGGAGAAACTCAAGATTTGCTACCAAAACGTAAACCTGTGCGACATCTTATAAGACATAGCTGAAACAAAGCTGGGGCTACATCTGCTTTTACTGAAGTTAAAGCTATTGAACATGCAGAACAAAGCATGACAGAAGATTAAGACTCGACACATCATACTGAAAGAGATCGTGTAGGTTATCTAAAGCGACCGCTTTTTGTTGTTTGATACACCCCCCCCCCCCTCGGTGAAACCTGCACTCTCCCGTGAGGCCCTCTCTGGTGCCAGACTGACTCAGCCCTTCATTACCCTCTTCACCCACTCCCCGTTCTCTCTGCTTTAGCACTTCGGACTCGAGTTTCTTGCTTCTCACACTTCCCCGTATCTTCCTGCTAGGTCCCTCACTCTTGCACCTTTTTAATGTTGAATATAGCGCAGTGCTTTTTATAGAACGTGTCGTCTTTTCTATAAAACATGCCGTATCTCCCCTCTCAGTTTCCCTTCCCTGCTCGCCTTTCGCCTCTCTCACCCCATCCCGGCCCCTCTGTCCTAATCCGAGAGCATGTCTCTGTAGAGGGCTAAGCCTGAGCTTATGCAGCAAGTATCGTTATTCGCAGATATTAATTTGGGCGGGGGGCTTTCAACTTTTTCCAAACAAGTTCATCCCCAACTTGGATCTTAGACCACAGATATAGCCCTGCTAAATTCATTGCTTTTTATGTTTATTTTTCTTTTCAGGATCAAAAGCTCATCAGCTTCATGGAATTTTTTTTTCTTACATATTCAATTGTGTTACTATGTTCTGATCTCTCTTTTTCATAGGTAATGTTCACAGGAGAGAATATACCTGTCCACCCGCATGTGTATAGCAACGGTCACATCTGTCTATCTATCCTAACGGAAGACTGGTCGCCAGCGCTCTCAGTGCAATCAGTTTGTCTTAGCATTATCAGCATGTTGTCCAGCTGCAAAGAAAAGGTAACTCTGTAACACCTGGGGTGGGTGGGGGGAGGGGTCCATCAGAATTTGTAGTATTTATTGTTTTTGGTTTTTTTGTGTGCATGTGTTAAATGTTAAATGCTGATTTTTCTTTCCCCACAGAGACGGCCGCCTGATAACTCCTTTTATGTAAGAACGTGTAACAAAAATCCAAAGAAAACAAAATGGTGGTATCACGGTGAGTTTTTTGTTTTCCCGCCCCGCAGCTTTCAACCGTCTTCCTGTTTTCCCTTGTAATTCTAATCTGTATAATTTCTTGTTTGCCTTCACAGATGATACATGCTAATGTACAAACTTTGTATTAAAGAGAGAAGTCCTACTGACCTACGTAAAGCACTTTTTAATCATTCAGTCTTTGAACTCTGACCTTTGACTGGAACAATGGACACCATGCGCTGGAGGCTGTTGGCTGCATTTCCCCCGTGGGCAGTTGGCTGCATGTTTTAGTCGGTTGTAATATACAAAATAATGGAACGTTTAGATGCACCCAAGATGGAATGTTTCTTTTTGTTTTGTTTTTTTTTTGTTTTCATTTTTTTGGGGGGGGGGGGGGGTGTTTATTGAGGGCGCACATAGAAAGGAAACGTTTTAGGGGGTATTTTTTATTTGTGTTTTTTGGTTATTCTT
>VOQJ01011994.1:0-15414 GCA_015052665.1 Apistogramma diplotaenia | reverse complement strand
AATGGTGGAGCAGAGAGGAGGGTGGAGGAAATGAAAGAAAATTGAAACTGACTGTCAAAGGTGTGGGAGCATTTCACATAAAACAAATATAAAGTTGAATTTATCTTCATTTAAAAATAATAGTTGCATTCACTTTAATATACATTGTTTAATTGATATTTATTGTGATGGTCACAATGTGAAAAACAGGTGACGTAAGATTGAAATAATCGTGACTAATCGATAAAAAAATTAATAGATTAGTTGACTACCAAAATAATCGTTAGTTGCAGCCCTACTCGTAACACATTTGGACTCTGCTCCCACTGCCACCGAATGCCCTCAGGTGCTCATTAAGACGTGTTCTTTATGAGCACTAACCTTGTAGGCACGTGCATATAACTCCATATGTATTACAAATAACAAACATCAAATATGTAATATAGTAGCAAATTGGCTAAATGTAAAATGATTAGCTTCAAAAATCGAATGTTGGTAGTAAGAACGTTGTTATTGTCATAAAAGAATAAACTTAAAAGCCCATTGCAGAAGGCTGTTTTAGGACTGCTGGGGTTGCATTACACTGTTGGAAATATTCACTTTACCATCATATGTGGCAAAGATGAGCATCAAATATAGTGCGAACTTATGAAGCCCAAATACAATGCATCATTCTTTGGCATTGTTTAGTGTTCATTTTTATAACGGAGTCCTTAAACCTTTCTTGTAATGTTGCAGGAACCATTTGAAACAGTTGTATAGAGGTTGCATTATTTCTTGATGAGAAGACAAGTGGCCAGGCTGCAACTTTCATCTAAAGTTAATCATTAATTAAAACCATCATGTTGCTCTTCTGTGAGCTGTTGTGTCTTTGTCATCACCGGTCAGCTTGAAGAAGCTAATTCTCACGTGTAGCCAGGCAACAGCATTCAGGTGCACGGCTTGTGTTTTAACTATAATCTTATCACAAAAGTACAGTATGTGTTGGTGTTCAGTACTGTGGTTTAAAATGGTGAGATATTAGTTCAGATAATTCCACCCTTGCTTACAATTCTGTAATGGAAATGGGCAAGGGAGGGCCAGCTCCTGGCTATTATTATTATCATTGTCACTATTATTGGCTCCAGGACTATTAAGGAAGTCTGTTCGAGAATGTCTCCGCTATCTGTCACGTTTTCTGTGTGTCTTTTAAATTATTTTAGCAAGGCGTCTTTAGCCCAGCTTATGCCCATGCTAATTAAAAATGATTTTTCTAAGTTCCCCAGTTTTCAGTTTTTCCTAATGAACAAGTCAACATTCAGAAGTAATATGTCAAAAAGGCTACAGGAAACTTCAGCTGTGGCCTTGGAATATAACTTGGCGTGCTCAGTCTCTTGCACTACTGTTGCTGTTGTGTGGGAGGAAGCCCATGCTCAGACAGCTGGGCAGTCTGAGTGGTGCTGCCAGGGAAAGTGGGACCAGACTGAGACAAGAGTGTAGAACAAGGTATCTTGGCCATTCCTTTAGGGAACACCTGAGCTTGTTTCTTTGCACACACTTGAGCTGTCTTCAAAATAATAAAACCAATAATATAAATAATGGATGTGTTTTAAAGGGTCTTGAAGTTTTCAAGCAGTGGCAGGGTTTTTGAAGCTCTTTGCCTAGTCTGTCTCTGCCTTAGATGGCCCGGCTGTATAGTCAGAATGCAGCAACCATTCGACCAATTGTTTTTTTCCCTCAAAATCTAGAATAGCTTATCAGGTTCGTGCAAACTATCTGCTGAAGCGCATTATTGTGAATAAACTTGGTTGGTGAGTTTAAAATGCTATAGTGCAGACGGTAAGTAGTGCTGTGTTACTGGTCTCATTGTCAGGCTGACGTCCCAGCTCCAGTTGGTGTAGACTTTCATCACTGCTTAGAAACACAAACAAAACTGTGGTCCTCCGTGGAGACACCATGGCAGTTTCAGTTGATTCAGTCGGGCTTTTCAAGTTCCCAACAAACAGAGGTGACAGTTTGGAAGTGCCACTCCCAGCACAGTGACTAGCAGCTTTCACGTGTCCCGCCTCAGCTTTGTGTAACAGGCTCAAGCTGTTAATGACAAAACCTTTTATCCCAGGGAGATGTCTTTTTATGAGCTCACTGGTTTGAGAATGCAGTGTGTAAGCACCACGTAATCTTCTCATGACTCGATTGCTTGAACGATTTAATGTCTCACTTCTATCAGAAGGCTCACATGTTGCAAGAGCATTATGGATTTGATTTGTTTCTGCATGACTTTGCTTACTACCTGTATTTGCTTTGCTACATACTGGCAAATATTTCTGGTTATGCCACCAAGCACAGACACACTGGGCATGCCTCCTCTCGGTTCAGACCCATCACAGTAATAATGCTTGTGTCGTTCCTCTGTCTCGTTCTCCAACAGACCACAAATCAGGAAACACCTCCCTGGACATTCTGCTGGCCCTGCTTCAGGCGGAAGGAGCCAAAATAGAAGAGGAAACAGAGGTAAGCATTCTCCAGCTCTCATCATGGATGACTTCATGTCTCCTCAGTCAGTAATTCATATAGCTGCTATTCTGTTTGCTTGTGTGCGCTCCTACAGAGGCTTCATTGTTCAAATCTAAGACCCCTGTTGGAGAGCATGTGGGCAGCAGAACAGCTGATGTAGAGGCAGCTGTTATCATCCCTGCAGTAACTACCTGTCCTGTCACTGTTTTAAGCTGTTCTTCAATCTGTAAAGTTGCCTATTTAATAATAAGACAAAAGAAATACTATTTTGATTCTGTTTATGGATGGACCACTTTCTTTAAGTCCCAGAATTCTGGCATCATCTGTTTATACACTATCAAATAATACAATAAGAACTATGCTTATTAAAAATAACCCTGCATTTTTTTTCTTCCCTACATCATTGAGAACATGTTTATTTTATGGTTTATTTGTACAGGGGCTACTAGCATGAGTCAGTACCACATCAGTGTTTGCAGCCGTAACCCCAACCCTAAATAGGCCTTAAAACACCACAAAAAATATAAAACACAAGTGCTGCTGAAGATGTGCACATTGAGAACTCTAACCTCACCTCTGAACAATAAAATGCAGGCAAACAGGAACAGCTTGGTGCAGATCATAGTCATAGAGTTCACTGAAAGCTCATCTCATACAGATTGAACCAGCTCACGTTCTCAGTTGACATCATAATAACTGAATCTTAGCTCCCCGACATGAGCTTGTTTTTATTCTTTCTTCTACATCCCACCACGGTGGTGGTTTTTGGAACACTCATGGCTGCGACTGTACCGATGTTTCATCTCACATTTGTTGCCAGTGTAATTGAGCTGTCTGTACAGCCATTGGGACAAAGAAGCTGTGCAAGCTCTTTACCATTTACTCTTACATCACGTAGTTCTTTGGTTGCAAATATTGTTAAAAATACATGCATGCATGGCAGCAACTCATTTCACAATGCCACACTAGACCATCTATGCCTGTGGCATCACCTCATATCAACATTTTTAAAATGTCCCAACTTGCTGTGTGACTGCTGTGTTTCTCAGAATGCTGGAAACTCTTAAGTGGTGTGGTTGCCAGTGTTTACACTGAGTACTGTAATTATTTTCAGGTAAAATGACTCTGACTGTAGTAGGTGGTGTTTAGCATGTTTAAACAGTTTGCTTTGTCAAGCATTTGGTACAACGCTACACTATTTAAACCGTACTGGCTCATGTTTTTGTCTCGGTCTTTGCTACTTTAGTCCACAATCAATAACTGTGCACTTAGGCCACTTAAGTGTTGTATGCAAAATGTACATGTGAATATACTGTAAATGTGGTAGATGGATGTGGAAAAGACGAGTCATGCTTCTGTATGGATAAATACCAGACTTCCTATATGTACATGCAGTTCTTCACTCACAGAGTGCATGCTGCTGCTGATGAATAGTGTTAATATAGTTTCGTTTTGTACTGTTAAAATGATATTTGAATTAGTTTGATCAGTAAATGTGGGAATTTGTCATTCTGAGTAATATTTTACCATATGGAAATGAACGAGCAGCGAGCTGACCATTAGATGAATCACTGTAAATGTTAAATTCGTCAGCAGTGAGTGATTCTCCCTCTATTCCATTTCCATCATTGTGACTCATGTCGATTCTCAACGTGGTGCCGAATCTTGTCAATTTAGTTTTAGTCACATAGTGGCAGTTCATAAAAACGTCATCTCACGACACTTGTATAGTAAGGTAACCCCACAGTATCAGAAAGAGAACTCTAATGATCACCTATCAGCAAGCACTTGGTGACAGTTGGGAGGAAGAACTCTTTAGTAAAATAGGAACCTAGAGAGACGAGGACAAAACATCACAAACACATGGAGTGAAAGCTCAATCCATCCTGGGAAATCCCCATCAGAATTAGTCTATAGCAGTGTAACTAAGGGATGGTTTAAGGCCACCTGATCTGACACTAACTATATAAGCTTTATCAAAATGGAAAGTTTGAGGCCTGGTCTTAAACGTGGACAGGGTGTCTGTCTCTTGAATCCAAACTAGGAGCTCATTCCACAGGCGAGGGGCCTGAAAGCAGAACCTTTAGAAATTCTTTGAACCACAAGTCTGCAGTCTAAGAGAGAAGTGCTCTACTGGGATCATTTGGTTTTATGAGGTCTTTAACGATTTGCTAGGACCAGATCTTTATTTTTTCTCTAACCCTGTTCCAAATCCATCTGTCCACAGAACATGGCTGATTCATTCCTGGATGGCGACATGACCCTGGATTCGTTTATTGATGACTATCAGAATAAGAGGAAGCTGGCTCACTTGAGACGAGTTAAAATCGAGAAGCTGCAGGAGATGGTGATGAAAGGCCAGAGGCTGCCCCAGGTGTCAGTCCCTTCCTCTCGCTCTCAGGAAATTTCCGGAGTTACTTCCCTCCTCAATGAGGCTGATGGCAGTTCCTCTTCCCCCGTTGCTCAGCCCAGAAGGAAACCACCACCACCTCCGTCCCAGCCAGCCCCGATTCTGAATCCACCTCCAACTCCTGACCCCCAGACTCCCGTTTTGTATCCAGCATCTCCATACCCACCAATTCCTCCCCGAACAGGGCAGCCCTTCCCCAACGTCTCCTCTGGCTACCCCAACAGCTACCTCTCTCAGTACCCCCCTGCTTTGCCTCAAAGGGCCCCACCTCGGATGGCTCCACAGCCCGGATTCATCATGCAGTAAATTAAAAGAAGTTGTCACTACTGGAACTCCTCTAAGAACAATTTTTTTGTCGTCTGCCTTCTTGGATTATGACCAAACGCAACACAAGAAAGCAGACCTGCACTGGCTGGTCTGGTCAGCTGAAGCAGATTTCTAGTAACCTCTGTGGATTTCCGCTCACCTCTCATTCTCACCAACAGTCCTACAACCGACATCAAAAAGACGAGATCATCCTAGACTCTTGTTCAGCCTGAGCACCTTCAGGGCAGCAGGCTGTGGTGACTGTGAGTCTTCAGGCTAAGCTGGGACTCATCATTTATCAGCACTTTCTGTCTCCCAGCTGTTTTCCCATGTTCCTTCAAACATGTTCCTCAACTTCTTGATTATTCCAAAAGAACCCAGAAAAAAAACAAAACAAAAGGGTTTGATTAGTCATTTCCATCCGCAGCATACTAATTTACTGATGACTTCAATGCAAGTAAGGAGAGACCCTAATTACTGTGCAGTTTAGATGAAAATAGCTCCCAGAATATTCAGGCAAACTGCATCTATGCTGTGACTTTTTTTATGGGACAATTTACAAGGTACATAGGAATCTTTTGAATTTCAGCATCTTATGATACAGTACAGAGTTATGTTAATGATAGCCAGGATAGACTGATCAAGATGTAAAAGAATGGCTGACTGGTCCATCTCAGGGCACAAGTTTAAAGGCGCTGTTGAGGGAGAAGATTGGAGGCTGAACTTGTAAGAAATGAGTAGGCCCGTATGGCCTCGCATAATGAAGGATTCATGTATAGCCATACAGTACTCAAGATTTTTTCTTTTTCTGTGGGCTCCTGTGCTACACTCCTCTTTTACCACCTTTGGTTGGCATTGGAAGAGATGCGAACAGTTCTTTGGATCTCATCAGTTTTCTGTCACACTGAGCACCAAAGACTTCTCACATCATTCTGTGTTATTCTTTGCTTTTTTTTTTTTATGTAAGCAGTAGGATTATGTACCATGGTTCCTAACATATCTGTTTGTGATATTGAGTTGAAACACTCTTCTTGTATTCATGCAAGCCAGAAGTCCTGATGGGAAACTTCAAAGGTCGACCTGTCTTTGGGTAGGAAACATTATTCTGGTGCAATTGTATTAAAAGAGAAAAAAAATCCTGTTTTTTTTCTCCCCCCTTCTCCTGACTGCATTTGCTGTGCACTGTTGAAGAGCCACGAGTGCCTACACTTGAAGTGACGTTGATGACGTCTTGCTGACTGCTCCAAGTCTCTTTTTGCTCAGATATAGAACCCCCTGGCTTTAGATTAAAGGAAAAAAGAAACTGGTTGAGCATTATCTCCTCCCTCTGACTTTCTGTTCCAGCAGACGGTTTGGAACAGGCTGTTGCTTTCTCACTGGTAGCGGAAAGCCTGTACTTGCGTGCCAGAGAGACCCCCAGACACCCCCAGGCTCTGTGCCAAGTGGTGCTTTTATTTCTACTTCCATTGCCTGGAGGGAATTTCCTGGTTTTTGTATTTTGTTTTTTTTTAATTGGTAAAAATAACAGGGCTCAGAAATCCTTTGTGTCATATCTCTGTGATTAAACTTCACATGCAAGCAAACGTACATGTCAGCGGGAAAAACTCTAGAAAAAGCTAAAGCATCAACGTCTCGATGAACCAGCATTTCTAATGACTAACATGAGAAATTATTTTGTGCATGGCCTTTGTTCTGTGTTCATTTTGAGGATTCCTAATTAATACTACTTTTTTTTTTGTAGCTCTTGAGCTGCATTTCGTGTTCGAACTGATCCTCTGCATCCATGGTTTTATATGTGATTGGTGTAATGTTGTAGGTATTTACTTATAATGAATGTTTAAGTGGAATTTAATGCTATTTTCAAGTTCAATAAATCTGTTTTTTTGTATCTGTTTTTATGCGGGGGCGTCTTTATAACACGCAGCCTACTCAGGTGAAGTTTCTCAAAATATGTTGCTTTATATAATGAAACAAGACTGCCACCTAGTGGTTGGTATGCAATGCAAACGTTGACTAATGTGGGCAAAGGGTTTACAATGCCCTGAGTACAATATTGTGCTAAAGTCTAGAGCCACGCCTCACCTCTTTGTATTTTGCTAAGAAAATGGGAACTAGGTGCAGTAATTTACTGAAACATGCAAATATATATGGAAATATAGTAAATAGGGAAAAAACTTTTTGTACAATTCTAACCACTGTGAAAGTCAATATTTGGAGGGACCACCTTTATTCTTCAGCACAGCCTGAACACTCTCAGGCAGCTTCCTATCATGTCTTTAAGTAGTCTTCAGGACTAGATTTCCAGGCTTCTTGAAGGACATTCAAAACTCTTCTTTGGATTTTAGCTGCCATTTGTGCCATCCCACACTGCTTCAGTAATGTTGAGGACCAAGCTCTTGGGAGTCCATGACTGGTAGTGTTCAGTTGTGTGTTCTTCTATCAGGTATGCTTTTGCTGCATTGACAGTGTTTTTGGGATCACTGTCATGCTGGAAAATCAGATGCTTTCCAGATGGGATTAAATGGTGGATCAAACTGTTATCTTTGGCATTTTGACAGACTGTTGGTAACAAAGTGTGTAAAGATTTAGCATGGGTTCTTTGCTAAGTTTTCTTCTATGTGTAGACTGCACTGGTTCATCTCTTGAGCTGGGAGCCTTTTTATGCTTGAATGTTTCATAGGTCAGTGTTTAGTGGCACAACAAAACATTCCTCTGAAAATGGTCGGGTACAAGGATGACTGAAAATTTGTGAAAAAGCAGCCAATGCCCAAAGAAAAACTTTTGAAAGTCCTTCAGAAAGCCTGGAAAACTGTTGCTAAGGACCGCTGTAAGAAATTACAAGAAAGACTGGCTCCTTGGAAGCCAAATATAAAGAAATGAGGGGAAGAATAACTACTTTCAAGACTTCTGTTTCCAACCCACACAGTGAATAATTACTGAGTTAAAAAGAATGAAATCAAATTGCAAGAAAAAAACTTACAGTGGTTCTCCACTACCATATGACTTGTTTTAATGCACAGGTATGACATAGTAGTGTATTAATAAGAGTGAAACAACTGAATCCATGTAATAGAAACCTAGTTACCTTGTCTCTTGTTGGACCTGTAAGGGCACTGAATTTTACAAGAATGGTGTGCGACTTGTGATCATCAGACCCTTCTGTGGGTAGCAATTCATCTCTAAAGCGGGTCTGCTTTGCTATAACAGCTTTACATGAGTCATAAAAGAATCCTTATTTATCTTACATGGGTGCAGCCCGGCATTCACGGGCGACTATAAACAGTTCTTACCCTTTAGCCACACATGCCTTTAAGTCAGCTGTCTTCTGACTGATTGCGCCTAACAAACACAAGGTTTGGACAGCAGGGAGGTGGAGCTGCTGAACTCAACAGCTAGAGTTGAGATTCTGAGATGAGATGACCACATTAGGGTATCCCCTCTCTTTGACATCATACAGATCCAAGTTAAAAAACAAACAAAAAAAACCAAACAGCTGAGATGTCAGTCTGATGCCTGAGCTGTCGGTTACTTTTACCTTATTACCTGAAACGTTATCATTTATCATCATATATCAATTTCCTAAATAAGGCAAAGCATTCTTAATTCTGAGTTAAAATCAATTGTTTCCAAGTGATTTGATCAAACCTCTGCATGAATTAAGCTGGAATCCCGAAGCGTTATGTGGACTTAGGAAAATGCAAATGCCAAAACTAGAGGGAACATTAGCACGTCCGACGTACTAACTGCTTTTTATTAGCTGATTCACTCGTTTATATGTTGCAGCAATATCAACCCCCGGTTTCCTAAAAAAAAAAAAAAAAAAGTGGGCTTGTGTTTGTGTTTTTGAACGCACCCCTAAGTCACGTGTTACGTTTCCATAGTCACGTCACATGGGCTCCACCATGTTGTAGGAAACCCGCCGCCGCTCCTCACTCGCTGCCAGATTAGAGTTTAATCCGAGGAGGAGGAGGTGGTGGAGGATACTCTGTCAAGACGCTGTCTGCATCTTGGGAGGACTTGCGCTCCTAATGCATTCTGAATAATCGCGTTTTGCCGTGCTGCTGTCACTTCTCCCTTCAACCAGCGCCCTGCACGCTGAAGATGAAACGCCAGTCTTCCGCTGCCGTCTTCTCCTGGCCGCCGACTTGCCAAGACGTTAAGATGTTAGCTGGCTAACTAGCTGAAAAAGAGTAACTAAATCGGATTAGCTGCTAACGGCAGCCTCCTTCTGGCTAACAACCGGGTACTATTTGCCGTACTTGACAACTACTGCATATCAAGGATTTGCGCGTGTTTGTGCTTATTATACTTCTACAATAGTGTCAGAACTCCTACTTTGTGCTTTAGTTATTCGCTAGCGTTAATGTTTCTACACGCTAGCTACGTTATTAGCTAGTCAAACCACAACAACAGCTCTTTCGTTCGCTAATCTTTGCTGTTCGTGAGAGAGGGCGAACACAGAATTAGTGGTGCCTCTGACCCCTCCAGCGGAAAGTCAAGACGGAGGTGACGGTCGGACTTGGGTGCTAGCTGGTCCCAAGGCTAGCGGGGCAGAGAAGTGTTCGAGATTTAAACCCCAGCACATTAGCGTCCAGTGGAAACATGTCAGGAAAGGATAAAGACAAACCGGAGAAACAGTCCACAACAGAACGGCTCATAAAAGGTGAGTCTCTTTGTATCAGCGCATCATACACGATTTGACTGGAAGGTAAAGATTTGTGCAGAAAACCACCTGTAGCTTTTGGAGAAACTTCGTTTAAACACATTCCTTACATGTCAGATTTTCATTTCCTTTTCACCTGGGCGCTCTATATCGCGATATATTTAGACAATTTACAAGTTTGTTTACGTATGTGCTGTCTTTTGGCGTACGATTATATGCACATTATTGACATACTGTCAGTTCAAGGCTTTTAAATATCACTGTGATTATCAGTAAAACCTTCTCATCAATACGTGTGTATACTATTATGTACTATTGCAGTCTCACAAGCCTTGCAGTTTTAACGGGGGGATGCTCAGATATCCGTTAAGATAGGTTAAGAATATGATTTCATGAAGGTATTATTTCCATACTTGCCCACTGGTATCTAGGCAGTTTACCATAGCATAGAAGAAATCAAAGATGAGAAGTCGTCCTTTCCAGTCACCTTGATATTTTAAATAAATGAAATCTAAAATCATGAGGCCTTCTCATGGGAATACCCTGAGGTCGGCTCGGGTTACCAGCAAAGCTTGAGGAGATGGATTCCTTCATGCTGAGATCGTCCAGGGTCACTGGACAGACGGGACACCATTTGTTGTGTCTTCCCTAAGATGAGAGAGACATAGTCAAGTCTGAGGTAGCTCCCCAAAGAGAGTGCAAGCATGCAAGAGAGAACCTTACCCCACCCATGCAAGCACCACCGCCACCTCTACTTATTTCTTAATGTCAAAGCAGCCCGCATCTCTATCTGCCTGCAAGAGCACTAGTAGAGTGTCCTGCCAGGGGGCTGGAATGCTGAAGCGTGAGCCAGGAGGGAGAGGGTGAGTTAATTGTGGAAAGAATCTCCCTGATGATGTGCCCAACATGGCCAGCCACATGGTAGAGCGAGACGGGGAAGGAGAAAGAGCAGTAAAGTGACAGTGAGGAGAACTGTAGATTGAAGTGAGGGTCAGGTTCTTATCAATTAGTACAGATTGTAAATGAAAAAATATCACTGAGGGTCTCCAGCGTAACTTCTGGCTGTCACATGGCTTAACTCATAGATCTGCTAAGACTATTTGTGTAAGTGTACGATTGTGTAAGTCAGCAGTTAAGCTCATTCACTGCCTTTGACCTGGTAGCAGGTTATTAAACCTGATGTTTTTTACCTCAGGCTGAGTGGGGTCTAACAGGCGAGTGATGCCACAAGCCTTCAATGAAGGCAAGATTTGCTTGCTTCATAAAGATTGTCATTTTTGAGGCATATCAGATTGCTCTGTGCTAAATCTGACTGAAATAAAATCAAAGACAGGCCACAGGGCAGTGGATGCAGCTACCACCCCACTTGATCGACTGATGGAGATGGGAAATTAAAAACCCGGGCTGTGGCTATTTAGCTCCTGAAGGGTAATGCATTCACTTATAATTAGAGCAATCTGAAGTGGACTTGACAATTCATGCAGCCACAATGTGCTCCATTCATCTCTACCCAGCCGCATCTTTGTAATTCAATCCTCCTCCATTGTGCGGATTTTGAAACAATAGCGAACATATTCGAGACGCCGGCTCATATCACTGTCCAAAACATTATCCTCAGTGGGCAGGATGGCAGATAGTCGCGTCTTTGTTTCTTGAGTCGTTTGTTGTCCTGCCAGGCTGTGGGTGTTGATGCAGTGCAGCAGTGACCCACTGTGTGTGTGTGTGTGTGTGTGCAGTTTTGAAGAGTTCATCAAACATTAATGCTAATTAGACCAGGCAGTCTCTAATAAGAAGCCACTCTCAGGGCGGTGGCAGCTTAATGTTATATTATTAGCGTATTTTTAACAAAACATTTTTCTTCTCTGGATAAATGAGTGGCTTGCTTCAGTCGCCCCCCACCCCATGCAGTGAGTGCAGTGATGCTGTTTATTGGCAGCCAGACATTCATTTGTATCTGTGTTTGAACAGATAGCTCTAGTCTTGATTGTACAGGCAAATCAGCCCCCAAATTTATTATTACTGCTCTTATTAATGTTGCTGAAGGACAGCGGGCTCTTTCCTGTTGAGTTGCATGGTGTGTTCACTCCGCTGGTACTGACAAAAGTTATTGTCCAGCGTGGGGGGGAATTACAGCCAGCCTCAAGGCAAATGCTTGTAAATTTGGTCGGCGCTGCTATTGCCCGAAATATTTCACGGTCTGGTTATCTCACACAGACGATGCGCCCCATTCTGTGTCTTCATGGCTTTCTAAAAAAACCCAAAAAAAAAACAGTGCCTGCTTTATCCGTACAGGAACCTTCCTCCAGTGTGACAAAGCTTTTAAGTAAACAGCCCCTGAATCTGGAAGCCCTTGCTAATAGAGGCTTTACCTAATCTGTTCTTAAGGCTCGTACCTCAGCTTACAGCTCTCTTTGCGGCCGTGCCTCGTAGGCCTGGGAGCACTTACTGTTTATTTATACCACACTCGCCAATGCATGACAACTAGTCCTCACTAAAGGCTAGTTGAGTCAGGGCTTTTCCACTACAGGCCAGGCTATAGTCTGTCGCCTCACATCTTGTGACTTATTCACTTTCTTTATTACACCAGCAATAAAAACGTCACTTATTTCCTTCAGGGGGAAAACCCCCCCCACAGTCAACCACTAAACTCTTAGTCTAGACTATGGCACAAGCCTGAGTGACAAATACATTTGGCAACCCTAGGCCCCACATCACTGATTAGTAAAAGCACCCACGCTTAAGTCTGATTCCTTTTTTTTTTTCATTTCACTTTGATTTACTTTGTGTGGGTGTGACAGTATTCACAGAACGCCTGTTTCTCCTTTCTGCATACATTGCCACTGGCAGCGCTTTACCGCACACGTTCGTGGTGTCTGTGAGCTGATATCAGTGTTTGGGTCTCATTTAATGGTTCTGGGGATGGATGGATTTAAAATCCAGGATGAAATCAGCAGAATCCCAGCTTGGCTCACCTGTTTCTCACCAGTGGAAAGGCAGCATACTAGCTTTACACCATAATTAATTGGTGGCATAATGCATTTGTGTTTGCTTGGTTTGTTGTTGGGCGTACCGGCTATAATCCGTTTTACCTCTCAGACTCAGGCAGTGAGAGCTCAGAGCTCCACTCTATTATTGTTGTGAACAAGTGCAGATTAGTCGGCAGCTATCTGCTCCTGCAGCTTTATGAACTGATGATGCCAGCGTTGGAGAACTAATCTGCACAGTGGACACTGTTTTAAAACAGTTATGCAATTTTGATATAATTGCCTGCTTTCCTGATTACAAGCTAAATTAAAATGCATTGCTTTTCTGTGCGCAGTAAGCTAATGCCCTAACTGTACTGCTGTCACACTGCTGGTTTCTTTGGGATACATTTTCCAGGTTTACTTGTTACGCGCTTAATTGTGTTTTGATCATGATGCTTTCAGGTCTCAGCCTCAAAAGCACTGACCTTTAGTGATGACGGTAAAAGGATTGTGTAGGTGGTGTGGCACAGCTTATGGAGGGATGGGAGGGAGGGAGTTAAGTGAGGTGCAGGGCTTCTTGTTTTCTGTCTTGCACATCTCTCACACATAATCATCATGTAGATGTATGCATCCCTGCTCCTGTGCCAATAACTTCATCTTGGCTCATGCAAGGAAAATGTCACCTCCATAATTTCAACTTAAGTAAATGCAGGCTTACATCCATAGCTTCTTTTTTTTCTGCTTTTTTTTTCATGTTTCTTCTGGGGTAATGTCTCCTTATATATTACTGGTACTTTTAAATTAACATCTTGATCCAAGGTAGGTGGATGGCTGGCCACCTTACAGTCTGCTGTTAATGGTCTCTTCCTTTTCAAAGGGAGGTTTTCCTCTTGCTGTCATCAAGGTGGAGTTGCAGAATTTGTCTCTGTAATATTGTAATGTCTGGACCTTTCCAAGAAAATTTCCATTACAATACATCAATAAAATTAAGTAATTGTTGAACCAAATTGTTCAGGAATATTTGTGATGATCTACAAATATTCACTAATAAGAAGCAATGGGAAGGGAGGAGTACAACCACCATATTTGAATAGACTGTATATTGTGCATATACAGTATATACTAATCAGGCATAACATTATGAACACTGATGACGTGAATAACACTGGTTATCTCTTCATTAAGCATCTGTTAGTGGGTGGCATATTTTAGGGAGCAAATGAACATTTTGTCCTCAAAGTTAATGTCAGGAAAAATGGGCAATCGGAAGGATGTGAGCAAGTTTGGCAAGGGCCAAACTATGATGTCTAGACGAGTGGGTCAGAGCATCTCCAAAACTGCAGCTCCTCTGGGGTGTTCCAGCTCTGCGGTGGTCAGTATCTACTGAAAGTGGACCAAGGAAGGAACAGTGGGGATCCAGCGTCAGGGCCATCGGAGGCCAAGGGTCACTGATGCACTGATGGAGAGCAAAGGCTGGCCCAGGAGTGGCTGCAGGTCATCGACTAATTGGAACTTTTGTAGTTCGATCCCAGTCTGCTCCTGTCTGCGTGTCATCCAAGTATCCTTGGGCAAGATACTGAACTCCACCTTCTTCTTTGATGTGTTCACCCGAGTGTGAATGTTAGATAGAAAGCACTTAGGTGTAGGAAAAAGTGCTTGTTTGAATGTGTGTTAATGGCTGAATGATGCATGTTGTCCAGGGCACTTTGAGTGCTCAAGTAGAGCAGAAAAGCCCTATATGAGAACCAGTCCATTTACGTACCAGCTGCATGAGCATTGTTGCAGACCATCTACACCCTTTCACGGAGTCGGCATTCCCTGATGGCGGTGGCCATTTTCGGCAGGATAATGCACCCTGCCACAAAGCAAAAATGTTTCAGTAATGGTTTGAGGTTTGAGCACAAGTTTGTGTTGACATAGCCTCCAAATTCCCGAGATCTCAATCCAGTCGAGCCGGGATGTGCTGGACAAACAAGTTCGATCTATGTAGGTTCCACGTCATAACTTACAGGACTTTGAGGGATCTGTTGCTAACATTTTGGCTCACAGCCACACCTTCAGGGATCTAGTGGAGTCCATGCCTCAATGGGTCAGGGCTGTTTTGGCAGCAAAATTGGAACCAAAACAATATTTTCATTTGGTGGTCATAATGTTATGTCTGATCTGCAAATGGTTATTTTTAAGAACTTACCAAAAAGTCCTATGATTTTGTTCACTTTCCTCCAGGCCTTCACCTTTTCCCCCCTATCTGTATTTAAAAAAGTTAAATGGTAATATTACACCCAACAGCTTTTTAACCCCAGAACATTAAGGTTGGGTTGGGTAATCTACATGAGCGTGATAGTGTTACAAAATGTATGTTAGTCTTCTTTTGTTAAATTGCAGTTCTGATACTTTCTAAGACAGCCCTCTTTGATAGATCATTACTGTATCTGTGAAAAAGAAGGAGGAAAGCAGAAATAATTTTATTGCATTCTGGTGTGTGTGTGTGTGTGTGTGTGTGTGTGTGTGTGTGTGTGTGTGTGTGTGTGTGTGCGTGTGTCGTGAGGTGTGTTTGGAGGCGGTCCTTTTGAGACTCCTCCCTCCTGGACCGGCTG